>JARHVA010006574.1:740000-872500 GCA_037957365.1 Torreya grandis
AGTGATGCATTGTTATGTTAGTGATAATCTTCTATCCTTGCTTTCCTTATCCTTTTATGTTTATGCAAGAGTTTCTATTATATCAAGTCATATAGAATGTATTGAAGTGTGTTAGGATCGTTTTATGTGTAAAACTATTCTTGGAGTGTTCAATATACCCTCTAGTTCATTTACCTCAAGTTACTTCATGGATATCACCTTTATATTGAAACATTTCTATTATAACCTTATAGGACTAAGAATTTAGTTTGTATACCTTGTTTCTTATTGAAAGAAGTACGATGGTCATGTATAATTCATCATGGTGTATCAAAATCTAAAAATAGTTGTATTTCATACAAATTTCTAACTATTTTCCCCACAAATAACCAGTTAGTTAGGTGATAAGCATTTCAAGATATATTCATTTAGCTAGATCCTAAACATAGAGGTCTACTTATATCTAAAGGTAAACCCACATAATTATAAGTATTCCCATTTTTCCAAAATATATAAGAGGCTTGAACACCTTATTTTAGGGTGCAAGATTTGGTAATAACATTTCTGACACACCTAGTGGGACCCATTATCTTCAAGACAACTTATCAAGGGAAATGCTAGTCTTGACAACATCAACTAAAAATTAGTGTTCTAATTACAATTTAATGACTAAATTCAAGGTGAAATCTAGCTCAAGGCCATTATTTTTTCAAAAAAAATTATCTCATGCTTCATGGTTATTACTAGGTCAACATCTAGTAGAGTGTTCAATCCACCTATTCAGCCTAAACTTCCTCTTTAAGTTCAATACCCTCATCTTAATTTGCCTTTTCAAGAGGAAGAAGCTTTTTCTAGCCAAGGGAATGAAGAATTTGAAGACATTAAATATATTTAAGAAAACATGGCTAGGCAACATGCCTTTCCTATGTTAAATACTAAAAATCCAATCCACCTTCAAGCCTATAATGACATTCCTCCTAAGGCCACAAAGAGTGTGCCTACATTTAATCATGAGAGTCATGTTACATCTAGAGAACACATTATCTTCAAGACAAGTTGTCAAGGGAAATCCTGATCTAGACAACATCAACTATAAATTAGTGTGTTACTCAGCATTTAATGACTAAATTCAAGGTATAATCTAGCTCAAGGCCATTATTTTGTCAAAACAATTATCTCATGATTCATGGTTATTACTAAGTCAACATCTAATAGATTTTTCAATCCACCTATTCAGACTAAACTTCCTCTTTAAGTTCAATACCCTCATCTTAATCTGCCTTTGGAAGAGGAAGAAGATTTTTCTAGCCAAGAAAGTGAAGAAGTTGAAGACATTGAACATATATTTAAGAAAACATGGCTAGGCAACATGCCTTTCGTATTTTGAATACTAAAAATCCAATCCACATTCAAGAATATGATGACATTTCACCTAAGGCCACAAAGAGTGTGCCTACATTTAATCATGAGAGTCATGTTACATCTAGTGAACACATTAAGGATATCTCAAATGTTATTATTTTCCATAATATCACTGAGCAGAATATTTCCATTAGACTCCTTTCCATGTTTCTTGAAGGGTAAGCTCTTTATTTCTATAGGACTTTGATCGGTAGATGTATCACATCATGGGAAGACTTTGGAGTGTTGTTGACTTCAAGTTCTTAAGATTAAAGTAACCATACCTCTCTCATACATCAGTTAAATGTGATCAAAGGAGGCCCTAAGAAAATGATGCATGAATTCAATTAGAGGTTTGAAAAGACATGTTATAAAATGCCTCCTCTCATGCGACCATATGCTAGCTTCGTGTTCCTCACTTACTTGAGATCCATTGGTATTGATATTGCTATTATGCTTCAATCTATGGGTGGTTTCACTCTTATGAAAGCATATATAATTAACATTATAGTTGATAATGGATTCATTAAATTAATAAAATTGACTCTTAAGGTGTTTATGAATCTTTTGCCTAATAATTATGCTAATACTTCAAAATTTTCTCTAATTCCTAATGGTATTATAAAGCCTAGGACTACTCCTAGGAAGGGAGATGAGTTTGATCCATATACAATAATTTAGACCTTAGAAGCTAAGATTAGGAAAGAGAGAATGAAAAAATATGGATATCAAAATACATACTAGTATCAAAAATAATATGTCCAACAATATGGGAGACAAAGTGGTCAATGGCATCCTAGGTTTAATTAGCCTACCAATGTGTACAATCCCAACCCCACCACTAATGCAAGGGAGATATTATAGAAAAACTTAGTGTAAGAATAATGTGAGAAACAATGCCAATTAATGGATGATAATGAATGTGGATATAAATCTATAGTTTCACAAATAGGATTCACTCCTCTCTTATGAGTTGAAAATTAAGTCATTATACAAGCAAATGAGGATTGGCAACCTCATGGAGAAAGTTGCACCAACTTATTGGTGGAAGACACCTTTGTGATAAATTAAGGGATTTATTTTGTAGACAATATAGGGGCCCATAGGAACACTCTAGGAGGTGATAAAAACATGCCTATAAGTTCATCTAATCTTCATCTAAAGTAAAAAAATCATGGTTTCAATCACAATAACTCCAAACACTCCTACACCTCCTTCAAATTAAAATGTGGTAAGGTCTACTAAAGGTGTCTCAATTTTTCAAGTTCTAACAAATCCTTTAATTCCAAATACCCAATATAAGGTGATTACTAACACCCTAAACATAGTGTATTCTTTGAAAAGTGCCAAAGCATCTATCTCTTTGTGGGATGTCCTTCATATGCCTATCAAAAAAAGACTATTATAAAAGTACCTACCCACTATTCCTAATAGTCCTTCAACTTCAATTTAATTTCATGGTCATTTTTACCTTGATAATTCCCCTAAAACAATTGTTTAACAATATACCAAATCTTATAAGCCTCTACCATTCTACCTCACTCTCATAGTGTTTGAGAAATTGATACACAATTGCATAGTTGATAATGGAGCCTCTACTTCAATCATGCCCAAAGTTGTAGGTGATAATCCAGGCCTAAAAGATGAGTCTCGTAGTAGATAAGTGATTGAAATAGATGGTACACATACTTAGACAATAGGGATGATAAAAAACTTGAAGCTTTTTTTGCATAATTGTCCTAATTTTCCCATCCTCAAACATTATTATGGTAGAACTTCCTACTCATTTTTGAATATGTCTTTCAAGAGAATTTACAGATAATATAGGTGGATAACTCTTAAATGATTTGTCCTTATTGGAATTTATGACAAGTTATGTAATGAAGGTGACCATAATAACTTAGTGTCTTACAATATTTCATATTGAGCCCTAGATTGAAATTGGCTCTAACTTGAATTGTGTGATCAATGAATAGAAGGAGCCTAATGTAAATTATAGACAATCTAAATTAGGAGGAATGTTTGATTTTTTCCTTGGTAAATATGGTAATATAACTTATGACCATGATACTTATGAATAATTTGAAAAAATTGACATGGGTAGTTATATCATGCATGAAAATCTATTTGAAGGAGCTGAGGTAAGCATCAAACATTCTTCTCACAAGTTATTGAAGGTTACTACATGATTCATGAGTATGATTGTGATAGGTTTATGAATCTCATTGAGCACAATAATGGGAAAAATTATGTCTTTATGCCTGATATTGATGAATTTTCCCTTGATGACAACACTCATAAAGAAGAAGAGAATGACTTACGGCTAAGATTTAATGTTATATGTCAAAAGTTTGAGTGCTTGAGTAATGTTCCTTATCCTTCCAAGAAATTTATATATGATGTGTTTGATAATGAGACTAATGAATATGATCTTAAGTGTTATATAAAGCATGAAAGTAATGGCCATGCTGTTAAGGAAGAGGAACAAGCAACTATTGCCCAAAATTCTACAGCCCTAGAAGGATCTCATCAAGTCAAGGTAGATTTGGTTGTACAACAAAGATAGTCAAAATATCCACCTAAAGTAGAATTATTTTCAAAGGTGTTGTAGCATGGTCAAGTAAATATTGATTGTCCCAAACATCAAATACATGTCATTAAAAAAGATAAAGAGGTTGAGGTAACTATCATACATCACAATCTATAGTTTGAGGAAGGTATATCAAATATGACAATGATAAAAAATATTATATTTCCAATAAAGCATCTTATAGAGCAAGATAAAGCATTCTTGATGCTTCCAAATATCCCACTTGCATGTATGATAAGGCATAGAGTTGGTAAGCTTCTTGACCATACACATATGGAGGTGGTTGATGATGAACATGATCTTAATTCTAGATTGCCTTCATGGAGTGAAAAAGATGCAATGGGAATTATTTCTTACCCTGGTTGAGGTATGATCAGATGTTTCACCTCAGGAGTGACATTTTCTAAATAGTAGGTGTTAGTACATGTAGGGAGTTGGGGGGATAATTCCATGGAAATTTTAGGTAATGTAATCATGTTATTAAATAATGTGATCACATTATTTAATTAACACATTCATGTTATTGAAATTATGTTTTAGTAATTATCGAGCCATAACGCATACATGTCATTGAAACAAAATCATGCATGCACATTATTGAAAAATGAATAATGCGTATGCACTATTGTAAATTCAAATAACATGTATGTGTTATATAGTGCACTATATAATGTGTAAATTCAAATAACATTTCTTTTTTATATGTCCAAAACCAATTCCATGAGCATTTGTGAGTTTCACGTGAAGCCAACTTTGTCTATAAGTATAAGTATACATTTATATTGTTACATTTATTTTATTTATTACATTTAATTTATTATACTTTAAATTTATTTTAGTAAATATAATAAATTAGGATCACTCAACATTTGATACATTTGGTCTCATAATCTCATGCCTTATGATGTGGAAAATAGTTTTTCAAAATCTAATTAAGTCAATACATAGGCATTTTTAGGGTCTAAGTATTAAACCTAGGGATTCAGGATAACTTTTGCAATTGATATCCATTTTTGTTAAACATATACTCAATTTTTAGGTTTTTGTGACTTTTGGATTGATTCCTAACATTTATAAGAGTCTTAGGTTTGTAAAAATTGAAGTTTTCAAACCATTCACTTTGAAAATGATGCAAAGTGGTGTGATTGGGATAACATAGGTCACATTGATGACCTACACACATAAAACGACCACTTTGTGTTAATTTAACTTGTTCATCTTCCCTCCCTCATCATTTATAACTTCCTACTCATGCGTCATCACCCCTAATCACTCCCTCATTATTCTTTAGTGTCCCTAATCACTCCCTCATTGACCCTCACTGTCCCTAGTCATATCTAATCACTCCCTCATGATCTTTTATTACTCCCTCATTGACCTTTACTATTCCTCATCATCCATAATAAATCACTCCTTATCCCTCATCATCCCTTATCACTCCCTCATTGACCCTCATCATTCATAATCACTCCCTTATTGGCTCTTACCATCTCCCATAATCCCTAATCACTCCATCAATAGCCTTTACCATCCCTAATCACCTCTTCATCATCCCTAATCACTCCCACCTCATCCCTCATCATCTCTAATCACTCATTTATTGACCCTCACAATTCCTCATTAATCATAATCACTCCCTCATTTCCCCTCACCATCCCTCATGATGCGGAGCCCTATTGCATACTCCTCTTATCCAATCTCTTTGCCAATATCTACGTAGATTTCACTTTATCTTTTCTTTCTTGATCTCTATCTTTATACCTTTCACACATTTCAAATTCACATATACATTTTATTCATTCCATTTATTCTCCACCATTATTCAGATGGCCTCACTAAACTCTTCATTCTATTATCCATACTCAATGCATTAAATCTCTCTTACTTTGAGAATATCCCACTTACTAGTATTTACACTTTATAACAACTTGGATGAAATCTTGTCTCTGGTTCCTTGGAATTTAATAGGGATATGAAAAACTGCATTATACTCCTTTGTGTTTTATCTAACTTCTTTTCAACCATATTTAACCTCTCAACATAGTGCTCATATCGTACACTACCTCTTATTCTATCAAATACACTGCTTGTACAAACTCAAATCATCAATCAACCTTGGTTAAATCACCTACCAAGGTAATTATTGATAATTCCATAAGCTTCAAAGCTAAATTTTTGGTGACATTGTGCACAGAGTATGGGATCAATTTAACTTATTCTTCTAGTTACAAACCTCAAGGGAATGGGCAAGTAAAATCTAGTAATAAAAAACCTGATCAAAATCATTAGATGAACTTTGGAAGCAAACAAGAAGAAGTGGGGTGAAAAACTAAAGTTTAGCTTGTGGGCTAATAGGATCATGCCTAAAAGATATACATGCAAAATCCTTTTTGAGCTTGTTTATGGAGCTAAATTTGTTTTACCTTTGAATTTATATTCTTGAACATATCAGTTCATGCAACAACTAAAGGAAGATGTTGAAATCAACCACTATGAAAGAAGAATGAACCAAATTGTTGATCTTGATGAAACTAGAAGACAAGCTCATGAGAGACACCTCAAATTTAAGGAAAGACTTAAATGAATATTTGATAGAATGGTTGCTTCAAGGAATTTTCAAGTAGGTAATCTAGTTTTTCTTTGGGATAACATGAATGAGGAGAAAATCAATCATGGTAAGTTTGATGCCTTATGGATGGGCTCTTATTCCATTGACTATCAAATTATGAAACACACTTTCTTCTCAAGAGACATGGATGGTGAGATATTCGAGCTATAGTTCATTGTAGACATGCGAAACACTTCCTAAACTAAGTCTATAATTGTGTATAATAATATATAGTCTATATTTTTATTTTTCCATTATATTGTTGCCCCTCTATTGTGGGGCTTGTTTCTATAGTTCCTTTCATCATTTTTTTATCATGTGTTCATTTTTAGATCATCTTGATCTATTTTTGTTGGTCTACTCTTGTCTAATTGAGTGTTCATAGATGTTTGCTAATAAATTTTTAATTTTTTTACTCTGTGGCCCAAGGGATTGGCAACCGGTCTTATTTTCTAAGGTTCTTTGTACACACGCAGAGGGTGTACATCCCCAAGTAAGAGCCAATATTAGTGCCAAAAATTACACTTAATAATTGGTGTCCTTTTTTGAGATATTAATCTCTAATAATTTAATTATTGACTCCTATCGACATGATCCCCACCTAGGTCATTAAGAAATCCATTTCCATAGTCAAAGTTATCAAAATCCCACTCTTTCCTTGTGTAAACCCTGTGAGATCTCTATTTTGACTAATGTTTAGTGTTTTCATGTTTTAATGATATTTCAGTGTTTATAATCAAAATAAAGCCTAGGAGGGAGAGTCCATGTGGAAAGATAAATAATAAGACAAATTTTAATAAGATAAAGTGTGGAATGAGTAAGAAGTTGAGCGTCATATTTTTGAAGGTCGAATGCAATGTTTGTAAATTGCAAATGAAGGATGGAAGCCCATGGAGATCTTGGTTAGAGAAATAAGTTTCAAAAATAACTTGTTAAATATACATGTAAAAAATTGATATTAAATCCCCTAAACCCATAGCATGTGCTTGGCAGAAAAGGGAGCCAAATACTAGTTTCAAACGTACAAAGGTATCCCACATAGAGGCACATGTAATAGTGAATGTTTTAAAATGTTCAAAAAATCAAAGCAATGTTTTAAACCATTCCATAGAAGGAGAGTACACATGTATAGTTAAACAAATGAAACACAACTTGTAAAAACTATTGTGTGGGCCCATACCAAATCAAATGGTGGAGCTTCCAAGGGAAATTAAAATTTGCATTTTCCAATTGTAAACTTGTAATATTTCTCTTGAGTTTCCATTCCTAGTGGGAATAAAGTGGTGAAGATACACCATGTAAAATACACTCTGACAATTTACAACTTGTAAAATGCAACCATATTACCTAGTTCCACAAGTCAACAATAAAATACAAGTCAACATGAAGTTGGTCAATGTAGAAAGAGAGGAAAATTTATGAACCTAAAAAGGATTGGTGGAATTCTTAAAAGGAAATACAACTTGCAATATTAAAATTTAAAAAATTTAGGTTGGGCTCTAAAACCCACAATGGTAGGTATAAAACATATGGGGAAGAAAGGAAAAGTGAAGATATTCATCGGAGAAGCAACTCATAAAATCAAGTTTTCTAATTCAAATTTTTTCTCCATCTCCAAATACTGCCACATAACCATTGACCAAAAAGAGAGATGTCACTAAAAGTAGATGATGAAATTTTTGGGTAGAAAAATAACTTTAAAAATGCAACTTATAAGATTCAAATAGATTTCCTAGGCTTGTAGTATTGAAAAATGTACTTGTAGGGATTTTAGAAGCCTATTGAAATCAAAATAAAACCATGTGTTTGTGTTAATTTAGGAAGTGACATGAAGGAATAATAAAAATGTCAAGTGTAGTTTTATACCTCTATATATTGTTAAGTTTCAATGCTAATTCCCTATGGCTGGAAGAAGGTATGTGGAAGGGGATAAAAAAAGAGGAGGAAAATGTAGCATATAATGCTACATGAATGGCAACCATGAAAAGGGATGCATAACAATTCTCTAAGAAGGCACATATAGAGTTTGACTACTTATTATGTTTAAACCAAACACAATTAGAAGCCATGGCTACTCAAAAAGTTGTTGTAGTCTTTCAACTAGAGAAAGAAGCAAAAAATGCTAAAATAAATAGGATTTTTTGATGTACATAAACATACTAGGATGAAGAAGACGTTGAACTCAAGCCACTTTATCCACTTGCCTTGCAACGTTGGTGTATGGTTAGATCAAGTATTTGGAAATCAACAAAATTCTTAGATACTAGAGAAGTTAGTGTTGGATGTTTTTTATGGTGCCACCCATTGGCTAGACTCATCTTACCTTTCTACTTGATGTTTTTTCATATTTTTTCTTATATAATTATTGCACCATCTTTAAGAACAAATAGATCATGTGTTATTTTCTAGAGATGTTGCAATTGGAATAGGGATAGTGAACTCTGGCCTACCATGATCTAGCCAAATGACCATGGATGTGTTGGAATCTATCACATTTAAAATTAGCTACCTCTAAAATTATAGAAGATGGCATTTCTAGTATAGCATTGATGTCATCCCCTACTAATGAATTAATCAAAATAAGAAAATGAGGTTTAATGGTTGACCAAGTGGAGTTCCCAACCAGGAAAATAACATGCAAAATGCATGTTTTGGATTTGTAAGTTGTGATAAGTGGTTCAATCCTTGAAATTCCATTAATCAAAGTAAGTGCAAGAAAAGTCAACTCAAATGGAGGTTTCCAAGAAATTTCTAAGGGAGATGTAATTTGGAATTATGTAAATGTATAATTTGTAAATTATACTCAGATATCCACCACCCGTAAGTTAAATACAAGATGAAAGGTAGAGTTAGAACTCTCAATGCCAGATGCAACTTTGCATTTTGGAAAATTGTAAATTGTGTGAAGAGTTCCCAAATCCATGTAAATGTAAATGGGATAATGAATCTATAAAATTCACTCCATATAAATATAAGTGGCAATATACGATTAAACCTCCCGATCTTATCAGTCAACTCAACATAATAAAGTTAACATGAGGGGCTTCAAAGTGGAACTTTCAATGCCAAATGTAACTCTGCATAGTTACGAATTTCAAATTTCACTTGAAGTTCCCATGTCTATGAAAAAAATTCAAGCGGAACTGTAAGTACATATTTCAAGTTGTGTAATTATGAATTGGAAATGTGCATCTGACTTTTGGATTTCCACCAACACGCAATGTTGTAATTAGGATCCAAATTCTTGCCATACAAATGAGGTATAAAATTGAAAACGGGACCCATAGTTCTCCATAAGGTAAAAAAGGGTAAAATAAGGTACTTAAGAATTAAATAGCTTTGGAGGAAACCCTAAAATCCTCAAAGGCAAAAAATTAAATATGGAAACGGCACATAGAAGTCAAAAGATGAAAAGGGTAAAGGTGAAAGTGCTGAATTTTAATAATGTTTGACTTATTTTTAATACCTCCATGGAATTAATGTTGTAGTGTTTGTGAGGCCAAGGTGGGCCATTACAAAAAAAGAAATTCAAACTACCATGGATCCTTATTTACTTCTATCAAAACTAGAATATTCCCATGAGATCATTACAAGGAAAACAATGTTCTTTGTCTTGCATAAGGAGAAGGGTAACTGTCCATATGTTTCCAGCTATGAAAATGAGTGGTCAAAGGTATAGACATGTTGTTACCCATGAAGAAAAATAGTTAGTTTTATTCTTAGAAGAATATTCTCCCTCAAACCTAGCTGTAATAGATTTCTAGCCAAGGAGATCAAGGGTTTGTTTGAAATATTCATCATGACAAGGATAGGTAGTTCCTTCATTTATTACCTTACAAGAATAGAAGATTATAAGCATGACAAAGAACATTTTCTAGCTAAATCATTTTGAAAAATTATCAGAGCTGACTAGAAGTTTGAGATACTACAAATTTTAAATAGGGTGAAGAATTTGTATAAAAAAGAGGGCTTGTCCTCTTTTCAAAGGTTATTGTTGGGTTTTAGGTCTTAGGCTCTTTCAAATTTTTGGATCCTTGATGTGCGTATTTTTTTTATCTCTTGATAAGGTGGTTGTAGCTATACAACCATTAGCAAGCTTTGAGTGCATTGTATATGTCTCCCCTATTCAAGAGCAAATTCATCATGCTTCTCCCCATGTCAACACTGAAACACTGATGTATGTAAGATTTGATTGAAAGATAATGGAAAATATATATGATTTTTACTCTTTATGATTAATGAAATGTAATAATACATTTTAAATTATTTTTTGATTGGATATCTGGTTTAATGCCTATTTATGGTTCTCATTTTGGGCATAGATCTAGGTTATAAACCCCTTTCTACATTGTGATTTGGAAATGTCTTGCTGATAACATTTTAAGGACACCCTGGGTTTATGGATTTGATAGGAGAAATAAATTTAAATTATACTTGTAGTGTATGCTTTAGGTTTCAATAATCATCTGAATGTTTGCATTATATTGACACCAATAGATGTAATTAATTCTTGACAATTTCCATAGCCTATATTTCTATCTTTTTCATATTTGAAAATGAATGATGTCATGCCTATTTAAGGAGAACCTATTGTTTGAAAAACCACAACCACCACACCATTATTTTATATATACTTAACTCATATTACCCTATTCTACCCTATAAATAATACACCTTATTGCATATTCTAAGTGTTATTTGCTTACAGATGTATAAATACTACATATCTAAAATGTATCTATACTTTGTGCTTTGAAGCATAGCATTGTAATATCCCATTTGGCCCTAGGTTGTTGATTTTTTTAAAAAATGAATGTTGTAATCACTTTTACGACTATCTTTAGTAGCTTGTGTCTAGCCTAGATCATTTTCCCAGCCCATGTCATAACTCTTCCTGAGTGGAATATACAAACTTGGTTATATTTTAGTCATATTTGTGTTATTATGTGAAAAAAATCACCATGCAAATTGAACAATAGTATCCATCCATTAGATAAATCTATGCCTTAGGTCCTTTGACCTTGGTTTAGGAAGAGCTATAAGTAGCAGGAATCTAACCAAACCTTTTATTAGTGTCTTCTAATCTTTGTCTACATTTAGTCCATCTGGATGCTAAACACTTTCCTAGATATAACAACATATTTGTGGGTTTTTAATATTTGTTTCCATACTATCCAAGTGTGCAAGGCTGAGCACAAGAGGTGTATAACTAGGACCAACAAACCACACATTAAAAAAATACATGCTCCAACACTTAAGATTATTAATCAATAAAAGATAGGTACATTGAAATTGTACTTTATTGTTAGCATCAAAAATGGATTAAATATACTTATATCTATAAGTATGCCTCTTAATTCTCTTCACTCCAATTTAGTTATTCTAAAATAAGACTTTAATAAATCCACTATACATTCAAACCATCAAATTTTTATTTAAAAATAAAGGCACTAGAGGGATAAGATTTAACAACTCTATAATAAAAAATAAGGCACACTTAAAAGTTTCCCACTGATGAAATAATCTTCTTAAATTAATATAAGATACTTTATATAAGGTAAGCTCACGAAATAATCAAGTAAGAGAGGGGTATTTATGGGGTAATGGTGAAATAAATAGTAATAGGTGTGATATCTGCTTAGATTTGAAGACATGAGGCTTGGTAAGTTGTAATGGGGATTGTATTTATTTTTTGGCACCTAAATGGAAGGAAAACCAAAACTTTTCATTGGCCTTGGATGCTTGAAGTTGACGTCAATTTTTTTTTGTATTTCTATAACCAATATCTAATGTCTACTGGTAATACAATTTTTCACATTTATATATACATCTAATAGTAATGGTTCCTTTATAAATGTTCCATGTGTAATCCATAATAAAATTTTGGTATAATATGAATGTATATATTTTTTTTGTAATATTTTTAGCATACTACACATTTATTTTCATTAAGATAATGTTGTATCAAATAAAAAATAACATCACAAACTGAAGAAATATTACAACTAGAATATGCATATCGTTACATGTTTATAAGGATAGAGTGGAAACTCTTCATTAGTAAAACTAGGTTTTGGGGAATGTCATACATTTAGTTGAGTATAAAATATGTGGATGGAAAAATTCACATCTAAATCATAAAAGTTTGTACATAAAATGATTAAACCATGGTGAGTCAAATAAAATAGAGGATGGTTTTTTCATTTCCTCTTGAAAACTACTACAACCTCATGGCCACTCCCCTGACACTAATATATACCTACATCTATATTATGTATATATTTAATACCTATATATCCATTATCTAAATTTATGATCAAAAATCCATATCAATTTACAAATATCCCACCAGTATGTAACAAATTATTTAGGAATGACACTCAAATAATGAAATTATTGGAAACTAATACTTTTTAAGAGTATAGGAGACAAATAGGTGTAACTTAATACCTAGTAAAATCACATCAAACCTATAAATAGTGAATAATTAGTCGAGAAGCACTGCAAATTAGCGAGAAGGAATCCATGGGTGAATATGCAACCTAAATTAGGGAATCCAATAAAAAATGCATATATGTGTAAATTGATATTTTTCATTATGTATAAAAATATTTTTGGCTTATGATTGAGTTCAATTTTTAATGTTCTTTTGAATATAAATTATCAACATTGTTTGTAAATCCATTCAACAAAATGAAAAAACATAAACTATACAACTCTCTAGTCTCTAATTCTTCTACTATTTAAATGGTCATCATTATGGAAGAAGAATAAGGATAAAATTCCAAAATAGATGGCTTGGCACCCAATATCCATTTTTAAAAATTAATGTGATGACATGGAAATGAAACCCATTAAATCACATTAAAAATTATCAATCTTCTATCCATTTTATTTTGTCAGCATAAAAAAATCTTAACTCCTTATCCCATTATTGTCATATGACTTGGTTCAGTTCTTGACAAGATTAAAACAAAATAGCCATATTTTGACAATATATATATTAATGTACACTTTAACTAAAACATTTAAATTTTTTATATTGAATCCCTTGGGTAGGCCAGGATGGGTTCAATATTGATTCTTTCTAGACACACCTATTTAGTCATCCATATTTCTTACAGATCCCTAACATTCCCTTCAATTTGGATATCCAGTATGAAGTCATCCCATAAAAAACAAAATAGTGGGAAAATATTAATATATTTTTATGAATGCAGAGATAATTATTCAAGAAAGAATTTATAGGAATTAAATCGATAAAGAAATTATAAATCAATCATAAAACCCAAATGTAGACATGGGACCAGGTAAATTTTGTAAACATTATCAATCACATAGTTTTCATCAAATACGATCTATAGTTTTAAGTTATTTAATATTATTTTTAAAATTCAAATAAGTGATTATAATATCCCCATCCCTATTGACATAAATTTTACATTGGTTTAGGTTGACATGAAATATTTACACACTTATAACAAATAATACCTTCCTACCATCCATGGCATATTCAATATACAATTACAGATGTCAAAAGTAGTGTTGAAGTAGATGATAATGATAGTGACATAAATGGATATGCAAAAATGGAAATTTAAATATAATAATGGGAAATCTTGTCTTTCATTCCTTTCATGCACTCAACAAGGCCAACAATAATAATTGACATAAAGAAATTTCGCATTAATTACTTTGAGAACAACCACAATTGGAACCATACTAAGGTGTTAATTTGCCTACACACCACAATCAAATAATTTATAGATTCACAATGCATATTAACCCAAATTATTCATGATCCTTGATCATACTAACCATTAAGAAATGAGTTTTTAGATAAACAACAAAGTACACTCATTATTGTTGTAGACCATGCACCCAAAGAACACATGTTCCACCACTTAAGATGATTATTCCAAGAACAATAGGTATACTAAAATTTTACTTTATTGATACCATCAATAATGGACTAAATGGGATCAAAGATAGAGTTAGGCTGCCATATTTATCCTCATTCCAATAGGTATATCAATATTAAACATAAATGCATCAACCATACATTCAATCCATCAAATTTTTATAAGATAAATTAAGGAATTGAAGGGTAAATTCTAGTGATTTTATAATAAAAAATAAGACACAATGAATAAATTCTCAATGAAAAATAAGCTTTCCCTAATAGATATCATATGATGACACACTATCAGAAACATTTGACATAATTATAACATTACACATAAACTTATATCAGCAAGGGTGCAACACATAGAAAATAGTGTTTATAAAATTATTAACCAACATCATAAATCTAAACTTGACTATAGAGTAATAGAATATCCTATTGTCAACAAATAATTGTTTCATGACTCAAGAAGAAAAACAAACCTTTAAAATCACAAGACATTTGTTTGCAAATAATAACATGGATACATTGCATAATAATAAAGTACTTAAATAATTATAATTTCAAATGACAATAAGGAAAGAATAACATAGAAAATAATAGATCATGCTTAACTTCAATGATGCAAAACGAGAGCCAACACTAATTACTTGTAAAAGACTAGAGAGTATGTGGACATTTGATTTGTTTAGTAAATAATGGTTATTTAATGAAGCCACTGGGATAGTTAATTGCATTATCTACAATATTTGTTTAAAACTACCTAACTTAACCATGTATGTGGTTGTTGCCTTCAAAAAATACTTTGGTCTCCCATAGGATATCAAATATCAAAAACATATCCCGATTCATCAAGTTACATGTAGTAATTGTTGATAGATGTCACTTAAAAGGGTATGGGCACTTATCATAAATATAATACATGGAATGATTTTTTATAATAAAATAAGCTATATTTGCAACACTGATTGTCAAAGCTTGACCTTGACTATAGTATCAAGAGTACACTTATTTTACAAAATGCATATCTCTAATTCATTCACCTTTGATCATTATGCCAGAATGAAGTTGGTAAATATGTATAGTGCAGAATAGAAGATGAATCAAAGATGAAACATAAAACTTCTAACACTATATTAACAAGCATTGTAAATTCTGTCAAGAATTATATTAAAACTATTCTCCATACTTTGTCTCAACTACAAGTTTAGTATTTGAAAAAAAAAGATCATAATATACGATGCTAGAATAGTAATGGTAACAGCCACAATCCATAAAACATAGTGCGTATTCAACTATTCCTACACTATTTATTTCGTGAATACTTGACCTTCACTATAAAATAAAATATAAAAAATATATTTATTTTACAACATTCATATCACTAATACATTTACCTCCGATCATTTCGTAGTAATGAAATATAATAAATATTTATAATCTAATATAAAAGTTCAAACACAAAAAAGCATAACGCATATTCAACTATTCCATTATTTGATAGAAAATCTTCGTAGAATGTTCCACACCAAACACACAACTCGCAGTCCTTGAACATATACGCAAGGAATATACTTTATCGACAACACCTCTACAAAGCTTCGCAACGACTTTTTCTAGGAAACAGTAAAATAATAATAATCTCAACAAGTTATACTTGTCACGGCTCATCTCCAACACCTCCACCAAGCTTCTCAGCGATTTCCGCGACGACTTTCACAACCAGAGTTTCTAGAAACGCCAATAATGCTCCTACTCTTTCACTAAGAAACAGTAAAATAAACTCAAAAAAGTTATACTTGTCACGGCTCACGTTTCTCATACGCGAGTGTATAAATCCTTTTGCGGATGGTATTCTTCATCTATCTGCTGCGGTCTGTTCTTTTCTAATTATAGTGCAAGAGGCATATAGTTGGGAATACCTACAGTTTATCAAGAGGTGCATATATATATATATTTGCAGATACATATCATCTGGTTTTCTGTCTGTGAAGTTATATATAATGTCAGCAGAGTTGGTAACCTGGGAATTGGTACTAGCAATGAAGCGACCTTTGAAGATTCAGCTTTATGAGCTTCATACAATTTATGAAGAGGAAGAAGAGGCCATTCATTCACAATTTAGCAGCCATACATCCAAATACGAGAGCTTTCCATATAGAGCAATTGTAATGGATGTTTTGATTTCCATGTAGCTTCTCCTGTTTCGTCCTCTTCTCGACGCAAGCACACTTGTATTGACATAGAAGGTCTAGATTAGCCTAAAGAAAGTAATCTGTCAAGATTTTGCTTCAATGAGATTTACCCGTTGTGGGAAATCCTATGTTCATCGGTAAATTGTAAAAACATCATCAATATGTAATTTTTTAGAAACAATTATTCAGTCAAATACAGAAAAAAATATAATCTTTTTGCTTGTCGAAGTAAATAAAATTCAGGTAGGTACTTGTGTTATGCTTCGAGAAGTAGCATTACATAGCGGGAGTTTAAAATGACATGCATGTTATATCTTTTCCTTTTGGCTTGGATTCTAACTTCTTGATTATTTGACAATTTATCTTTAGCTTTATTCTTGGGACTTTTTCCCCGCTCTATTCCACATATATATATATATATATATATATATATATTTATATTCTGTCAATAAAAGATTAGTATTGGTCGTGATGGGAAACCGCTATGACATTCATCATCAGCTCACTTTAGAGAAGTCTTAACAGCCCATAGGCTTTTCAAATTGTTTTAGTCACAAAATATAGTTCAATTTCGATTGAATCGAACCTGATGAGAAGAGTAGGGAAAGTAATGTTATTTCAAATTGATTTACCATATGAAGTTCCAAATGATATGCTATGATGTAGAGGATTTTTTTGTTATAATACCTTCAATGGCTCTACCCACCCATTTGATCCAAAAATAAATGCTTTGTCAGTAGATGTCAATAATTCTCATGCTTCTTTTATCATGATTTTGACAAAAAATGTCCAATGCAATTTTGTGAAAACCCAATATTCTTTTGGCATTAGGATAGGGAATGTCTCCAATAACATTAGCAAACTTATGATATGAGACTTTATAAGGGGCCCTACATGAGGAACAATAGACATGAGTAGAAACCATAATTTTTGTGCACACCTGTAATTTTCTCGCAAGAGAGAGGTGTTTAGCGACCTAGTACTACACCTTTTTATCTACTCTATTCATGGCAAATTCCCACATCTGTATAAGGTATAAAATAAAAGAATAAGATATGCCCATAAAATGATTTGGTCCCCTCTATGAGTCCCTTTCCATTTGAATCAGAGAAACCACTTGCGCATGGAAATCATACTTTTTATACAACATTGGGTTTTATTCTAATGCAAGCTAGACATAAAATATATACAAAAAGTTTCAAGATAATGCATAGCTTCCTTATAGAACTTTTCTTACTCTTCCAAAGTGAGGAAGGTGTGATCTAAAAAAATAGACGTTGATGAGTTGATGGAATCAGTTGGGTAGAATAATACCCCCAATGACACCCTACTCAACTCTATGAGAGAATAGATAATCTAGAGGTTCAAAATATATAACATATATGGCTAGGGTAAGGGACTAACCTTAAAAATGAATCAATAAAGGAAGCATATGTAAATAGAATTTTATCAACTGAAATAAAGAATTGGCCAAATCAAGAACCTACAACACGGTGCTAATGAACGAAAATTTAATATTATTTTAATCCTTTTCAAAATGAATATTGAGAAACATGCTTCTTTAATGAGACTATCGAGTATACCATATTTTCTAAAAAACAATAAAATTATCAAGAATATATCTACTTATAATAAACATAATTTGCTTGTGTCTGGTAATGGCAGGAAGGATGAACTGAAGATGGTTAGCTATAGCTTTAACAATGATAGTTTAAAACACATTGAATACAATGATTAGGTGTCAAGAGGTAATAAATTTTGGTTCACCTGATTTGGGTATAAACATGAAATTTCCTTGATTAATATGATAACCCAATTATTTATTTCAAGATCCTCTTTATAAAATTAGAAAAAGTCATGCCCAACAATCTCCAAGATGGATTTACAAAAATCGTAACATAATCCATCAATTCCCAGGGCTTTGTCATTACTTAGGATATCAATGGCTTAGGAGAGATCATGAAGTGAAAAGGGAACATTGTATAGCCTTTGGCCTACTAGCTAGAGTTTTCATGAAACCACATTAAGGCATTCCTAATATCACTAAACCCTTTTAATTATTTCTTCTTAAACTTGAGTCACTAGTTTATATTCCTTAAGAAAATTGGAGCAGTTGTTATGAATAGAGTTCAGTCTAAATTGCAAGGACTTGATGGCCATGATTTGGTCTCAGACATTTTTGCCTTTGGTAGACATAAATAACTCCATCTAAACCTTATCTCACATTTTTATCCACTTAAGGAAAGTGATATCAAGTTTTTCCCCTCTATTTTATAAGGTGATGGCCATATTTTCTAGAGCTTCCATGGCCCATGATAAATTATTCCACATAACGTACAATTTTTTTAGGAATTTAGGTTCTTGAAATGAAGTAATTTGTAATTATAATGAGTTCAAAATGTATTGTTGCACATGAGCAAATAAAACTCATCTTGAGACTTAAAATGGCTTGAATTTTATATTCAAGATAGTTGTATCCATTTTGTACTTAAGCATTTAATTAATTTTTTAGAGCTCAAACCCTCCATGTACATTTAATATTGATAATACCTTCTCAAAATTAATATTTGCATGTATTATATAATGTTCCATATCTTGGAAACCTTTGTTTGTATTCATGTTAATCTTAAATTAGATATGTGGTGTATATTTCATTACTCATGGGTTCCATGCGTCATATAATTATAAATGTTTAAATTTACACTTTATAGTGGAATAGGAAAAACATATTATCTTTGTCACCACTAAGTAAATGTATTTTACAAAACTACATTTTAAAAAAAATTCCCTAACGACATCGACATTGAATTTGGCTTTTATTACATTTGGATGTCTGGGCTCATCATCAATAAGGAATATTTAAGTGTTTTTGTACTTGTTAAAATATTAATTATATACTAATTTATGTTAGAGGTATACTCATTGGTATACCACTAGAATCCGTTCATTTTTTATATGCAAAATAACATATTTTATATGTTTAATTGAAGTATCATTCCTCTGATTGCCAAAACTAATTTATTTGTTAAATTTTATCTAGATATAGTTTTTACTTTAATTTTGGTCTAAATAGTCATTAATATTTGATAACTAATTTTATTTACAACCTATTACCAATTGTCTTCATTATGTATTGCATCAATGTGAAGAGGACACACATTTCTATGTCCTATTGAGCATCCAACCAGACTACCATTTAGACACACATTTGAATTATCTTTCAATATATCCTAAGTTAGGTACATGTATATCTTATTTTACATCTGATTATCTATTAAAACATAAACATACCTGATTTTGATTAAAACAAACATAAAATATATTAATTTATGATATATTATTATTACAATGGACAAGCTTACATGCACAATAGTGATTTTACTTAAGTTAGACCTTGTGATCACTATTATTGATATGGAAATAGTGGTTGAAGTAATTATTTTAATTTATTATGTTTAGAGGTGTAAAAATGTCATTACTAACAATGGAGGTAGGTCCACCCATGTTACACACCATTTCTATGTTTTAGATATTTACAATATTTCATAATTCATGATGGCATATCAAATTGAATATCAATTTGTTCATATCATGTAAGCTATTGAAGTAATGAAGTATGAGAGGGGTATTTATAGAGCATATGGATAAATGAAGATTAGTAGGTGTGATATGTGGTTACGATGGAAAGAAAATGACATAGAAAATTACCATGGGTATTTTCATTTTATTTATAAACATGAAGGGAAGTAATGGTATAATGGAACATTTGTATCGGGTGGTTGTAGTTGACAACAAATTATGTTTGTCTTGTAATTAACAATATCTAGTCTCAAATGGGTATTCAATTTTACATATGTTTAAATACATATACTAATAATTATTCCTCCACAAATGTTCCATGGGTACACCATAAATAATAGTTAGTGATTTGAGTTTTGATATATTTTTAGATTATTTATAGCATAGTCAAAAAATTTGTTCGTTGAAAAAAATTGCATAAAATATAAAAATAGATGTTCATATTCAGAAAATATAATATTTTAATTGTAAATATTATATAATGTTATTGGATTGATCACTCTCAATGAGTAAACCTAGGTTATGGATGATTTCATCCATGTAGTATAGTATGATATGTGTGGAGAGAATGTGCAAAAGGCTTTGCACATAAAATTATTAAACAATGGCTTGTTAAGAAAGAAAATAGATGGATAATTTAATTTCCCATTTCTCTTCATTTTTGTTCCTTTTATGTTTCTTTATTATACCATTATAGATCATCCAATTAATTTATTATCCCTTTAGATCAAATATTTCATCCCTTATCTTTGTATTTCACGTAGAACTCATCTACCACCACCATCATCAAGTTAATTGTTTTCAATCTTGTGAAAATATATTTGAATCATCCATATATAGGTTTTTATTATTTTTCATAGCCTAGGAAATAACACAATTTTATCCCAAGCTACAAATCATTGCCATTATTTCATTTTTTTGACACCTATACATTCATGTATCCTCCATGATGCTCTAAGGGTATTTTTCCTTGCCTTCTAACAAAATATAAAACCACATGGCCACTACTCATGGTAATTTAAACTACATATATGTATTTGATATATAAAACTTGTATATTTATGTACATTACCTAAAGCTATGGATAATAAGACACATAAACTTTGAAAGGACCCTTCAATTCCTATAATGATTTATAGGGATAACATAAAAATGATTAAATTGTTCCTCATATATAAAACCATTATGTTTTAGAATAGAGAAGATAGATCAACATGAGTTAATATTAAAAAAAAAACAATCGTAAAAACATGTATCAATCACTAGATAAGCAATACTAATGAGGTGGAATGAGGTCATATGGGAAATATGAAACAAAAAACACAGACTTATATAGGAAATAAAATTGTGTAGATTTAAAATTTTGACATTTTATAATAAGAGCCTGTGGCTTATGATGAATTTTCCTTTTCATGAGGGCAATGATATCCATTCTATAATATATATGTCATTGTTGTGTGTGAATCCTTGAAATAGGCTACACAAGTTAAAAAGAACCCAAGTCCCAAGTCTCTACTTATTCTATAGATTAAATAGTCATCTTTACAATAATCATGCGAAGAAAATTATTCTCAAAAAATGTATTTATTCCCAATATCCTTTTTTTTATTAATTTGATAATGTATTTATTCCCAATATTTACTATATTACATTAAAACATGATCACTCCCCATTGCCATATTTTATTTTAATGTCCAAAAACCCTGATTTCTAATCCTATCACAATGCCATGACTTGATTGAAGTTTTGAAAATAAAAATTAAAAAACTAACCCTTTATTTCACATTTATTATTGTTTCATGTATTTTAACCATGGTATTTAAAAATTAAAAATTGAATATTTTACAATAGGGTTTTGTATTATACTTTTATGATAGTTTTGAACTCATTGAATGACCTAAGATGGATTAGTATTGGATTATTATTGACCACTCCTGTTTAATCCTTTATACTTATTAATGCTAACAAACAACCCCTTTAATGTAGTCATCGACTGCTAGGTCAACCCCTAGAATACAAAACATAGTGGAATAAGATGAATATTATTTTTGGGGATGTGGACATGGTTGTTCAGTATAGTGTTTCTAGGAATTAGAGGGATGAAGAGAATAAAATAGAATCATAAAACCCAAGTCCATACATGGGACTAAATAGTGTTTTTTTATTTCTATCAATCACCTATCTTTAATATTTAATAATTATTTACAATAATCTCATTATTGCCTACATAATTCATACATTGGTTTATGTAGTTAGTAAATTATTACACATAAGGAACAAATCATATATCCCTAGCATCCATTAGATATTTAGTGTACAAGTACATAATTTAAAACTAGTGTTAAAGATGATAGTGATGATAGTGACATAAAATAAAATGTCATAAAACAAATGGAACTATAAAAATGAAAAATTGTAACCTACATGAACCTATTAGGAATAAAATTAATAAATTACATCAACATTTTTTTCCTTTGTGCATTTAAAAATAATCACTCGTATAACCATACCAAGCTTCTAATTAGCCTAATCACCACAACCCTATGATTTATAAATTCATAGTGCATAACAACCTAAATTTTATAAGATGTTTGATTAACAAATCCATATCCAATTGATTTTTAATATAAAAAAACCAAGTTACCATATATTTTTTTGTAGACCGTGAATTAATAAAACACCTACTACAACACTTAAGATTATTAGTCAATAAAAAAGAAGTATACTAAAATTGTACTTGATTTTTTTGCATCAAACATGGATTAGATGGATTCATATCTAGGTGTATGCATCTTGATTCTCCTCAATCCAATAGGTGTATCATTATTAAACATTAATTAATTAATTATACATTCACACCATCCATTTTTATTTTTAAATAAATGTACTAGAGGGACAATCGCTAGTGATTTTATTAAAAAAAAAAGATGCATTGAAAATGTTCTAACTAATAAAATAATCTTCCCATATTAATATAAGATGCTTCAAGTAAGGTAATCTAACAAATTAATCAAGTATGAGATGGTTATTTATTGGGTAATGGATAAATTAATGGTTGTAGGTTTGAGATGTGGTTATATGAGAATAAACACGGCTTGGAAAATTCTAATGGGAATTGTATTTTTCTTTAGACACATGTAGGGAGGGAAAATAAAAACTCAACATTGGTCTTGGATGGTTGTAAATGATGTCAAATTATGTTTGTATTTCTATATCAAATGTATAATGTTCAATAGGTATCCAATTATGAATATATATAAATATATCTATAAGTAATGGTTATTTTAAAAATGTTTCATGGTTATGACATAATTAAAATTTGGTGAGGTAAGTGTATGTATTTTTTT
Organism: Torreya grandis; assembly: GCA_037957365.1. NCBI lineage: Eukaryota > Viridiplantae > Streptophyta > Pinopsida > Cupressales > Taxaceae > Torreya > Torreya grandis. The sequence continues at coordinate 763,606 of JARHVA010006574.1, forward strand.
ACAATATTTTTAGTATGCTATATATTTATTCTCATTAGTATACTTTTATATCAAATAAAAAAATTGCATCAAAAACTAAAGAAACATTATAATTGAAATATGCATATCATTGCATGTTTATAAGGAGAGAGTGGGAAATATTAATAGTAAAATTAGATTGTTGGGGACATTGTGCATGTATCATATTACAATATATGTGAATGGAAACATTCATGTCTAAGTTAAAATATTTCATACATAAAATTATTGAACCATGCCGAGTAAATGAAAATAAAATATAAATTCTTTAATTTTCCTAGGCCCTTAATTTTTGTTAATTTTCCATTTTTTATTTCAACATGATGGCTCACCATAATCACTTCTCATCCCCTTTAGTCAAATCTCTCACCTCCTATCTATATCTTCATTGTAGAGATCATCTACTACATTAACTATCAAATTCTTTCTTGTCAAGTTTTCTATATTTTTTTTAAATCCTACATTATGAAGTGTTTAATATTTATCATGACCCAACCCATCAAATCCTATATTTAGAGATACCAGGTGACAAGTGATGCTCATTTTTTGACACCTTTATGTCTATGAATCATACAGGAGGTTCTAATTTTATATGTGTTTTCCTCCTAACAAGTACTAGGAATTCATGGCCACTCCTCCTAAAAATCAAAACACACACACACACACACACACACACACACACACACACACACACACACACACACACACACACACACACACACACACACACACACACACACACACACACACACACACACACACACACGCACACACACACACACACACACACACACACACACACACACACACACACACATTATGAACATAATTTACACCTTTATCTCTACCATTTGAATTTATGAAAAATAATCCATAACAAATTTAAATTAACCCACCAGTACCTACCATGATTTTCAAGGATGTAACCGAAATAATGAAATTTTGCTTGTCTAGAAAACCAATACTTTTTTAGAGTGTAGAAGACAAAAAGACACAATTTAATTCCTAATAAAACCATGCCAAAACTATAAAAAAGAGAGATTCAATGGATAAGCACTATAAATGAGTCAGAAGGAAGCCATGGGGGACTATGCAAAATAAATTAGAGAACCAAATTTTAAAAAACATATACGTATAAATTAAACCTTTTGACATTGTACAAGAATATTTTTTGCCCTATGATCGATTTGGAATTTCAATTTTATTTGAATAAAAAAATTGTCAAAGTTGTTTATAAATTCATTCAATAAGATGCAAAAACATAAATTATGCAACTCCCCAAACTCTACTCCTACCATTTAAATGGTAATATTTATGTGAGAAGTATGAAGATAAATATTCCAAAATATTTGGATTGCCTCACAATATCCATTTTTTTAAAATTAATTTGATTAAATGGAAATGACACCCACTAAATTCCATTCAAATAGGATCAATCCACAATTCCTTATACTTTGACAACATAAAATATTATCCATTCCTTATCCCATTATTGTGCCATGACTTGATTCAGGGCTTGGCAAAAATTTTAAAAAAATAATAGCCCATATATTGACATTTATTATAATTATGTAAAATTCAACTAGAACATTTTAGATTTGGATATTGAATCACTTGGACAAGGTAGGATGTGTTCAATATTGACTATTTCTAGCCACACCTATTTAGTTATTAGATTTCTTGTGGATCCATAACATCACCTTCATTTTGGTTTTTCACTATCAAGTGTGTTGACGTGATTTTTATGCACACCATAGACAATGAGGTAACCTCCAATGTTTTAATATTGATGAAATAATCTACTCCAAAGCACAAGTTATAGGTATATAGTTTTAGATTAACCAAGTGATGGAATAGTTGTATGTGACCTACATCCCCTCAAGGTAAATTCACCCAAGTGAACCAACTAATACCAAAAAATGAATATTTATAGTAATACCATATTAAAATAATAAGATCTCATAAAAGATATAAAAAAGGGAAGAGTAGGACAAAAATAAGACCTATGGACAATAAGAAACAAAACTCTTCAAGACCAACACTTGAAACAATTTTGGATAAGAAATCAGAAGATCAATCTCTATTTCAAGATGTAGTACACTAACAATAAAACATAGTAGGTAGTCAAAGGAAATACATAATACATTACACTCAAACATACACAATCCAAGGTTGTCATGTTTTTAAGATTACTTCTACACATCCATGAAGGAGGATTATGAGTAATGTATAAAAGATAATCAAATCAACTATACTTCAAAATGAATAGATGCATTGAAAATATAACTCATGAAAAATAAACTAAGATATCAAAATGATGGTACATATTAAACAATTTTTATAACTAGATAATAATGAAAATTTGCACATAAAGATCAAGTAAAGCAAAACTTCTCTGAATTTGTTATTAATCTAAATAGCCAAAATTTTCCTCTCAAAATAATGAGTTTAATACAAATTGTTAACAATGAAGTTAAGAAGACCAAAGACACTAATTTATAGTTCACATTAAGAGTGCACATTAGTTCTAATTTTCTACCTATTAAAAATAAATAAAAACTTACATTGAATTTTCATCCAAATTGCACGCTTTATTTATTTTTAACAACTTGTATCCACTTAAAATAACTTCAATTGACTTATTACTAAAAATTTGAATGAGATTTAAATTAAATTTTATAATTTTAAATAAATATTTTCATCCTTAAATAATATTATTTATCTTAAATAATATTATATAGTTTGAATTATTTTATTTGGCTAAGTACATAAATTATTAAATCTGGGTGAAATGTTAATTTCATGAAACTAAAGCTTTTGATTGAAACATTAATTTACTTTAAATATTGAACCAATGTGTTATACCTATATTTGAATTTATACATGAAAATTTAAGCCTAATAAATTTTTATTTTATTGTAGGAAATTTTCCATGAAATAGTGCTAATAGTCTACTTTGACAACTATGACATCAAACTGGTTAAGTATGAAAATTGTCAAATCTACCTCATATGGTAATTTTGTGAAGCCATATATTTTGATTGGAAACTCATGTGACTGAAAATATTTAACCATTTTGTTCTTTTGTAACATGTATTCTTTTATGAAGGTTTTTAGCACCATACAATCTTATTTGTTCTCTAAAATATTTCACCAAAAAGTGTTGGTAAACCATTTACGCAAAAATGTATATGCATAATTTTGGCACGAAACAAAGGATATCTATGTTGAACACTAAATATTATTTTTATGTATTGAGTTCCTCATTTTATTTATTTGATATTCCTTTACACCTAAAACATTTTTCAAACATATTAATGTTACTTTTAAATTCAAATCAAATTAAAACAAAAATATATTTTTAACTAACAATGTACAATCAAGTAACATGTGAAAGCAATTATAGCTAAAACCTCAAGGTCCTAAGATTTTTAAAGCTTGGGAGTACTGGTACACAACAAAGTCATCCCATAAAAAACATAATGGAGTGGTAAAATATTAAAATGTTTTTTCGGATTTAGCCATAAATGTTCAATATATTATTTCTATGTATTAGATGGATGTAGAGAATACAACTCAAGCATAAAACCTAAATGAAGACATAGGATGACAAATTTTGTCAGCATTTTTAATCACATAGCATTCCTAAAACATTATCTATATATTTTTATTTAATATTTTCTTAAAATTTACAGTAAGTGATTACAAAAACCCCATCCCTACTGACATACTTTCCACATTGGTTTAAGTAGACATAAAATATTTACACATTTAGAACAAAGAATAACTTATTACAATCCATGACATTGAGATTACAATTATATATTTTGAGAGTAGTTTTGAATTAGATAATAATGATAGTGACATAAATGTATACACATAGATGGAAATTTAACTATGAGAATGGAAAATCTTGTCTTGCATGCCCTCATCAAGGACAATAATAATAAATGACATCAACATTTTTATCCCCATAAATGCTTTACCCCATAAATTTATTACTTATGTATTTGGGGAATTCATATGGTGACAGACTATGGAAAACATTTCACATAGTTATCATATTAGGCACAAATATATGAAGTAAGGGTGCGACACACAGTTACTAGTATTATAAAAATTATTAACCAACATCATAAATGAAAACCTAAGTAAATGGTATTAAAATACTATAGTTTGAACAAGTAACTATTTCATCAATCCAAAATAAAAATAAAACATTAAGGTGTCATTGTATTTATATGCAAATAATAACTTGGCTACATTGCATAATAATAAAATATTAAAATTGTTATAATTAAAATAATAATAAAAATAAATAATAACATAATAAATAATATATCATCCATCACCTCAAAGACACATAATTAGAGCCAATACTTATTTCATGCAAAGGAATAGAAAATATGTGGACACTTGATTTTTTTAATAAACAACGGTTAGGTAATGAATCCATTGGGATAATATTTCACATTGTTCAAAACCACATAACTTCACCATGTATTCATTTATTGCCTTCAACAAATACTTTGGTCTTCCACATGATATCAGATATAGGAAACATATCCCAATTCATTATGTTGCATATCGTAATCATTGATATATTTAACTTTAAAGTTCATGGGAACTTATAATACATATAGTATAGGGAATGACTTTTTATAATAAAATAATTGATATTGGCAACATTGATCATCAAAACTTGATCTCTAGTATAATATTAGGAATATACTTGTTGTACAACATGCATATCTCTCATGAATTTACCTTTGAGTGTTATACAAAAATGAAATATGATAAATATATAGATGATGAAACAAATATGAAACACAAAACTTCTAACACTATATTAAAAAGCATAACACATATTCAACTATTTCTTTATTTGATAGAAAATCTTTGTGGAATGTTCCACATAAAATATACAATGTGCAGTCCTTGAACATAAATGCATGGAATAAATTAATGTAGATAGAATTTATTGAAAACACCTCCACCAAGATTCTCATCTATTTTTACAATGACTTTTACAACCACAGTTACTATAAATGCCAATAATGCTCCTACTCTTTCACTAGGAAATAATAAAATAATGTCACAACAAACACTTCTCATACGAAAGTGTATAAATCCTTTTGTGTATCATATTATTCTTTAATTTTTATGTTATATTCTTTTTTTATTTTACTATTTTTAGGAATACATATAGTTTATCAATAAATATCACCTTGTTTTCTTTGTCTATGTAGTTATATATAGTGTCAACAAAAATGGGAACCTGGGAATTGTTACTAGCAATGAAGAAACTTTTGAATATGGAGCGTTATGAGATTCATATAATTTATGAAGAGGAAGAATATTTCATTCATTCATAGTTTAGTACACATACATAAAAATATGAGATCTTTCCATATATAGAAAATGTAATGGTTATTTTGATTTTCATGTTTTTTCTCTAGTCTCGTCCTCTTCTCAATATAAGCACACTTGTATTGAAATACAGGGTCTAGATTTTCCTATATAAATGATTCTATCAAAATTTTGCTTTAATGAGAATTACCCAATATGTAAAATCATATTTTATTTGGTAAACTATAAAAATATCATCAATATGTAAATCTTTCTAAAAATTTATTTAATCAGACAGAAAAAAATGTTTAATATTTTTTCCCTTGAAAAAAATTAAAATTTAGGTAGGTATTTGTGTTAATTTTTTATTAAAAACATGACAAATTAGGAAACATATATTAGGAAGTAACCAATAATGGCACACAAAGGGGTGAAAAATAAGTCTACAACATTGCCTCCACCCTCTATGTCGATTGAAGAAATGGAAAACACTATGTTGGTCTTATGAGGAGAAGATTGATATTCAAAAGTGTCCTTGTGTCACTTATGACCTTATGATGTTCAATCAATTAAACAATTCCTGGGTTTTCCAATTGTTTCACTTGGCTTTTTTTGGGAAGCCTATGCAAGCGGTGAGATTTTTTATCTCATGCATTGAGGAAGACTATTTATACTTTGTAGGGAATAAGATATTATTCACTACCTAATAAGTTATTAAAGTAAAAGGTTGCAATGTTAGAGTATGAATGATAATTTGTAACTAGATGACTACGAGGTAGTATAGAAGGTGATGGCAATGCAATATATAACACTAGCCTCTACTGCATTGCCATTCTAGTAGCTTCAATCTTGGAAATTACCAAAATTGGGGGTGGGGACATGTGGAAATAGGTGAACATAATACACCTCTATGTGGCAATCCAGATGGCCCATGGTAGAAATACAATGATGCCCTATATTTTAATGAGAAGGTTGTGTATAATGTTGAGAATTCCTCCACATTCTAAACCGTAAATTTCCATGGGGTGTGATTCATCTTATGTTATTATTTGATGAGATTGGTGTTATATAATATGTTAATAAATAGTTGAAGTGGGTGTACCCATTGGATAACAAGTCCCTTATAGAATGACTCTAATAATTCACTTGTCTGAGGACCATCTTCCCTTCCTACAAGTTAAAAATGAAGGGATGGTTTGAGGGGATTAAGGAAGCATTTATAAATTAATGGTACATCCCAAAATATTTACCCATGTAGATTATAACTCAACCCTAATTATTTGTGATGCAACATTACTCACTCATGTGCATCTGGATGAAGCCCATGGGTAACTTGTCTAGGTGGATAAAGTTTCCATACACTTTCATATCCAAGTATATTAAAAATAATGTGAATCACATTATTTCTATGCACAAGGTGTGTATTGACATTGATAATATTTATGATGAAATTTATATCCTTTGGTAATTTACCTTAGAAAGAAAACATATATAGAGAAGATTGGGATAGATATTATAGATATCAATATGCACTAGATTATCATTAGGGGGCACATTCATATGTTGTATTACATGCTCAATCCTTACAAAAGGATTCATTCATCTAGGATGCCCCTAAAGAAACCCTTCTTATCTAACCAAAAATAATAAAATAGAGAAGGCAACATAGACAAGAAAAAAGGACAAGACCTAATACCACTAGAAACACACCAAGAGAGAAATGAAAGAAAAAAAACATAACCCTATCACCTCTAAAATATTAAGGATTTTATATAAAATAAGAATAAGAGGGCATAAGTACCACCTAATAAAGCACTATTCTTTCAAGATAGGAAAATTCGGCACCAAGTGTTGGGTATTAAAATGAAGGATGGTCCTAACTCAGCCATCACCTAAAAAATAACCTAATGAAACCACCCCATAAGCTAAAATAAACACAAGCACAATAAGAAGAGCCTACCCATAATGACATGCAAATGGACACTAAAAATGTAGGTAGTGAAAATGGATTAGATAAAAGAATAACTCTTGGCACCAGTGACTAGGATATTGTCTTAAGTGACCAAAAATAGATTGATCTAGATGTCGAGATCCTCAAGCATAATGAAAATAAATGAAAGGGGTCTGGTAAGGAATTTTATTAACAACAAGGAACTATGCATGATACCCTTTTCATTCAAGGCTATCTCTAACAAAATATCCTTGAAGTATTATATATGTGGGAGTATTTCCTTGAGGAGGACTTATCCAATCATACTCAATGTAAGATCTCATTTTATAAGGATATTTTTAATGAGGAACACTATTTTGAGATTCTATCAACCAAAATATATCTAGGGCCAAATGGCATGGGGTTTCCTAAAGTATTTTTGGTAGATACGTGGAAATGATCACTAGCCCAAGAAAGTCTAAAGTTTATTAATTTGGATCTCTCAATTGCATGAAAAAGTACTTTATAGGGCTATGATGTTAATTAGCTTTAATGAAATTAGAAAGAGGTCATTGCTTTGTACCAACATCAATGCACTAAAAGAATATAAGATTTAATAGAAATTAGATGAGCTTAAGCACCAATGTGAATCAGTGAGAATAGATCAATTAAAGACTCTAAAAATGTGTAAGTAAATTTTAAAATAAGAGTAGACAGTTTCTGATGGGGTGTCCCTTATATGATAACCTTCTGATAATCTAGATATCCTAGTGATTCTTTTGTTACAAAAATATAAAAACCAAGAAAACCCTTAGTGCTAGCATACTTGGGCTATGGAGCAATTTATATATTCCATAGAAGTTTTTAAGAGTGTTTTAGCTTGATTGGTTGACACATATCCTATAGATGAAGTGGATTTTATTGGATTAGTATAACCCATTAATCTTTTCAAAACTAAGATTTAGACGAAAGAACACCAGTGCCAACAAAAAGGTGATAATGAACTCAAAATAAAGGATAGAGCATAGTAGGCCAATGCATTCTAGGATGTGGAAACACTAAAAAATAATATTAGTTCTCATCACTAAGATATTAACACTAATTTTAAGATACTCTGAGGATAGATTTTTGTAGAGGTCAAAATGTTTAAAGATGTCAATAACGATGCTACTTTATCACTTCATATTTTTGTAACTCATGAGTGTGATTTTCTAGATTAAATGAAAGAGATAAAATGACTAAAATTTGAAGTTTAATAAATTATCTCCAAGATAAAAATAGATTAAACCATTGGGGGGAGGTCAAGTGCTAGGTTGAGAAAATGAAACCTAAGTTTTTGGTATTTGAAGGACCTGAGGATGATGCATAGTCCAGGACATATTATTTACATTGTGTGGGTGCATTTGGGCCATAATTTTATTATTATTTTACTCTAATTATTTTTCAGAATATGCATGGGAGAGATGGGCATGAAATAAATATTTGGAATTAATGTAAGCCAATTCATGGAAGACCTTAGTGTAGAATAAACATCTCATGAAGAAATATGATGCTAAAGACATGAAGGAACCAAGGATGTAAGACTTGGGAAGTTTAAGTATGACTTGGACAAGGGAATGAAAGGTGGAAAATGTTAATAAATGGCTAATGCGACCATCAGAGGAGAATACTAATCATCGATATAGCATCATCCCATGGGAAGATAGATGCATGACATCAACTATCTAGTATAGAATGAACATATAGGGGCAGTTAGGCCCTTATCAACATGTATTTAATATAACAATGTACCAAAACACAATTTTTTTAATTATCATTTGAAAGTCATCACTTTCATAATAATGTTATAACTGAATGATTCGAATCATGTATAAATACCCCTAGTTTTACATAGAAGTTAGTGATTTAGTTGGTTGTTATTGTTACAATCATAAATATAATGTTGATCTTAGTCAAGTTCCTAATCTACACTAAGACTTTTATATTGTGATTATTGATATACAATAATATGAAATACATGTGTTGTATAAATACATGTAAACTTGTTATGAAACTAATGGTACTACTCCTCCTTATATTGATTTTCATCTATCTCTTTAATTTTGATAAGTAGCTTAAATATAGAATGAGTGGATTGTATGAGTTAGCTTAACTATGATATCTTTAGTTATAACTAAGTTCTCTTTCAATCACCTTAGTAAAGAAATCCCAATATATACACCATCAGATGTTAGAACCCATACGAACCATTCTTAAGCCACATGCTTTGGGTGAATACGTAAGACCATTTATCACATGATAAACCAATGTGTTAGTTATTTTGACCTCTTATCCTCCTTACCCGTTTGACTCGGGAAAGTAATGCTAAACTAAAGGAAAAGAACCCAACAATCTTCTTTTGATGACTTAAAGTGGTTCAGTGATTAATTTTATATAGTTCAGTCCCATATTCAATTAGTGTATCAATTCATTTAATAGACGGGGAAAATAGGATAATCGATCTCCATAAACCTAAGTGTAACCAATTTATGTTATTTGGGTCTAATTTTTTCCTAATCAACAACCACATTGAGCCAATCACAAGGATGGTGAAATGGAATATACTATAAGGGGAAATTGAGCCCCATCAACCTATTTATGTCTACATTAATTGATTTTGGTCTCAATATTATATATTTTATTCACTTATTGAACAAATTACTTTATTGGGTCAATGGGCAGTACAACTAGACTAAGTCAAGCCCTCTTAACCAAACTAAAACTACCTAATGTGATTTGTGGTGCAATTATCCCTAAATTATACCTTAATCAAATTAATAAGTCAATTTTTTTAATAAGGGTTTAAATTATGTGAAATCAAGTCTCCTCAATTTAATTGCATCCACATAATGTGAGTTATATCTCAATTTTCTCTAATTAATTCACCCTTTAAATTAATTAATTAATATTTTTGATAGGGGATGAAAGTCATGGAATTTGGCCCCCTCAACTTAATTACAACCACCTAATGTATTTTAGGGCAAAATTATCCTTAATTGACTTTTTCATTTGAACATTAAAATTATTGGTTCAGTGGAGGGATCGATTAATGGAAATAAATACCCCTCAATGTAATTTCAATCACCTATTGTGATTTAGATCCAAATTTACCCTAATTGAGTTCCTCAATTAACCATATATGATTTTATTTCCTTGGTGGATTCAATTGGATTAAATTGATCCCTTTAAACCTAATGGTAATGACCTATTCGAATATTTGCTCATGCTTACTATGTTTTAGATATTTTTTCATCTTTTACTAGTTCTATCCTTTGTGTGGATTTATCCCACATTGGTTAGTTTTTGTTTTTCCTTTCCTAATTATGCAATTTTTATCTTTTTTACTTGGATGTCTTACTCTAAATATCATATGATTTGCCTTATTTTTTTATCTCATCGTTGTAGCCTCATGTGATGCTTTTGTTGTGAAAGATTTAGATTTGTGGGTTATTGGAATGGTATTATTTCTTGTTCATTATATGTTACTAGAGTCTTGAAGGATTTCAATAATTTGGTTTCATGTTTTTTCAAATAATTCTATTTGTGGGATGTACTATGGATCTTTATTTTTTCAATATTTATGCCAGGTCCTTAGCTTTGGCTTCTTTGAGAATCTATATATTATTATACCATTTTTGGAGCATTTCAAAATATCACAAGTACATTGGATTCCATTTGTGGCCTTTACTTGGTATTAGAGGAACTTTGGCATCCTCTTTTTTTATCTACATGTTTTATAATTCTTTCTATGCATTACATCATTCATTTATGCATCTACCTTATTGTGCCATTATTTTTAGCATCATCTACATTTTTTAAGCATGTGAGAATAGTGCAATGGACTTTATAGACACCTATCATACACTTTGGCATCTTTTATTATCATCCATCTGCATTGGTTGTTTATTGTATTGGTTGTTGGTTTGGATCTATGTTGGATTTTTTAGGAGGTCTACAATTTTTGAAAAGGAGGCATAATATACTATTGAATGAAGCATTATAGAATGTGTGAAATCCTTGTCTACTAGGAGTAAGTTACCACTATTTTTGGAATTATTATCTTGTAGACTGCATTGAATTTTTTTGTTTGTTTGTTTGTTTGTTTCAGATTTACATTGTACCTTGACATCCTTTCTAGCATATGTTCATTTTCCTTAGCAATCTGCATTATAATTTTGTGGGTGGCATTGGTTTTTTATATTCTAAGCATAACCACTAAGAGGGGCGAATGAATTAGTGCCCTTAAACAATTTACTTTTACTTCATTATCTCAATTACACATCGATGAAATGCACATGTACATTATCCATCTAGTAATATTAAAATGAGAGCATACACATGAAATCTAAGAGCACACCATAACACATCGTGTATGTGGGAAAACCTCATGGGGAATAAAGCCTAATGGAATATAAATTGGACAACTTGTCCTATAAGAACATGAATAAAATTTATTTGAGTGCATAAACCCAACAAGGTACACCAACCCCTAAATTTATTAGGAACCAACTTGACTTTCATAAGCACCAACATGCTAGGAGGCTACAACCCCCTTATTGATCAAGCACCCACTCAATCAACAATTTGAAACTATCCACCTTATTATTTTTGTCGACATGTAATTGATGATGATATTTTTTCTCTATAACACTCAGATTTGACTTTCACACAAGCAAAAACTATCCTTTACCTTTTTCGCTCAATTAACCCTGATATGTCTTGAAACTATCATGAAAACACTTATGAAACCCTCTAGATGTATTTGAGTGATTCATATAATTTACTTGATATGTTTTTCCACTTTTTAAGCTCACACAATATCTTATTCTTTTCTTCACATTTTCACACACTCAACTAGTGAATTAGGCCTATTAGGCCTCATTCTTATTCCAATCACTAGTTCACTATTTGCTTCCATTGATTAAGAATCATAGATAGTTATCACATGAATATGAGGTATGGATTAATAGCCATATTTTCCTTTCTACTATGATCCTCATAATATTCATATATTTAATTTATTCACTCATCTCATCTCTAGAAGAAATAGGCATAAAAAGCCTTGTTTTAATACAATTTACTTGCTCACATACTCTCTTGGCCAGCCAAATAACATTTACATCTAATATCAATCCTAAAATATCAATAAGGACACATTAAATCTAGGATTCAATCAAATTTAGATCACCTTTAGGTCATTGATGAGCCCCATAAATATCATATTTCTGTCCTCATCTATCATGTTCATCCTTCTTGTTTACCATTCTTTTGAGTTACTTTCCCATAATGTTTCCATACTCGAATAGCCATTATCTTATAAATAGCATTATTCTCTCATAGTCTTTGAGTAATTAGAATAGTGTATTAAAATCAAGTATATAATAGTTATCTTCTACTACATGATAATTTTTCTATAATGTGTTTTAAATATGTTTTTAATTAAAAGGTATATAACACAAAAAATCCTTTAACAAAGGAATCTCGTCACATGGACACATCCTAAAACCACTACATGACCAAATCCATGGATGAAAAAAAAATTATTCCCAATTCAACTAAGTCATAGAAATGACTACAAGCTCTAGGAAGCATAATAAGGATGCAGTTAAAGAATGAAATGGATTTTTTTATCATAAGGCAATACTCTAGGATTCACATGAATGGCAAATTTAGTAGGAGTTAATTTCTATGATATTAAGATAAATGTTTCTTATATTAAAATATTTTTTTTTAATAAAATAGTATACCATGTTGTAGGTAATATCAGAGTTGAGAGATAGTAGATATCAATTAGAGATATATCATAAGTACATTTTGTCAAGCAATTGTTATTGTAATTTTCTATAGCAATTCATTGCTACATTTTGATTAATATAAACAATCATTTCTGATTCAATTTTATTGTTGTAAGAGGAAGGATTGAAGCTAAAATTAGGAGGAAGGTCCCCCTTTGGAAGTATTGCAGCAATAATCCAACCCGTTAAATAACTAAGCATGTTATTTCGTTCATCTATGTGTTGTGTGTTTTATTTCTGAATAGTGTGATTTATAATCTTGCATAGAATTGTTTAAGGAATATTCCAATATTATAATCATTTAATTCATAGTACTATGTTCATATTTAATTCCAGGATTCCATTTACTACATGGCTTTAGCATTTTAAATTAAAATCAATAGAAGGTCAAATTAGGCGATTGAGTGTGCACATACAGTGATATCATCCTATCAAGTTTATATCATTGGGTTGACATTTAAATGAGGTAAAAGATACAAGTCTATGGTAACTCTTCATAGATTCTGGATCTTTAGTTGAACCTTTCAACATAGTTTGATATGAGAGATCTCAAATTTTTACACTTATTCCTTGGTTTACAAATTTCTAAGTTAGATTCAATGATTCATTTTAGTCAGCAGAAGTACACCCTTGATCTTCTTCAATGATTTAGAAAGGCTAGTTACAAGTCAAGTACCTCTCCTTTTCAATATTGAATGAGTCTCACTTATACCTACACTACTCCTCCTTGTGATCATACACTGTAGAAGAATATTATTGGGAGTCTTATGTATTTCACCCATACTCGCCTTGACATTTCATTTACAGTTGGGATTGTATCTAGGTTTTCACATCTTCTTCATGAAAGTCATTGGCATGTATCTAAGAGGATTTTATAATATCTATGAGCTAGTACCAATTTTTTATTACAGTACGTCAGGGGTTATACTCAATTGGTTAGGTACACTGATTCAGATTGAGAAGCTTTTCCTGATGACAGGCATTCCATTTCTAACTACATATTTTGTCTTGGTTCTTCTCCAATTGTTTGGGTGTGCAAGAAGTAACAAACTATTGAACTTTCATCTATAGAAGATGAGCATAGGGAAATAGTTATAGTTATTTATTAGTTTATTTGCATTTATTAGTTATTATTAGAGTTTGGATTCATATAGGATTAACCCATTATACTTTAGTGTCACAACTATAGTGAAATTTACACATATTGCAACCTAGTTGAGCACCAAAAGACCAAACGCATTGAGATACACATGCACTTCATTTGTTAACACATTCATGATGGAATTTTTTGCTTGGAATGCATTCCAACCCAATAGTAGGTTGTCAAAATCTTCATGAATACTTTTTCATCATCTCATTTCATTGAGTTATGTAGCATGTTTGGGGTTTCAAAATTTGTCCTTGGGTGATATTCGTGAGGACATCTTCCTTCTTAATTTCATGGATATATATTGTACATGATTACCTTAATATGAATTTTTATCAGGACTCATACTATGGATATGCCACTTTGTTTTTTGTTATTGTTATCCTCTAACTTCACTTTAGGGGGGGGTGGGTCGGGGTGGGGAGGGGGGGTGGAGTGGCAGATGGTATTAGATTATTTTCAGATGCCACTAGGTCCTTTGTGCATATTTATCCCACCTTGGTTAGTTAGCTTTATTTCTTGTTTTTCCTTGCCTACTGAAGCAAGTTTTATCCTTTGTACTTTGATGTCTTATTTTTAATAGTATATGATTTGCCTTGATTTTGCATCTCATCTTTGTAGCCTATTGTGATGATTTTTTTATGAATGATTCAGACTCATGGGTTCTTAAAATGGACTTATTTCTCATTACTTATACCACCTAATGTGATTTTGGGTCATATTTTACCTTATTTAGTTCTCCATTCAATGAAACACTCAATTACTTCAATTAGGTTAAAACAAGCCCCCTCAATTGATCTAAGACTGCCTAATGTAATATATACCTTAAATTGTTCCTAATTGACTTTATTTTTGTACTAATCTCCTAATGAATTTAATTGGGAAATAAATAGTGAAAATCAAACCCCTTAAACCTAACTGAAAACACCTAATGTAATTTATGTTGTAATGTTCCTTAATTTACAACACCGTTGAACCAATTACTTAATTAGATTAATAAGAGATAAAAATAATTTAAACCAAGCATTATCAACCTAGTTACAACCACCTAATATTATTTAGCAATAAAGTTTCCTTAAAATTGAATCCCCCATTGAACAGATTACTCAAATGAGTTAGCTAAGGATGAAATGTTGGTAAATTGAACCTCCTCAACCTAATTAGGACTACTTTAATTTATTTTAGAATTATGTTTCCCTAATTGAATCTCCCATCAATCTAATTATAGGGGACAAAACAAAGGTATATAAAACTACCTCAACCTAAATATGAATTTTTAAAATTTATTTGGGGGCTAAATTTACCTAATTAATTACCATGATAATAAACTAGTTGAGTGGATAAACTAGGGATAAAATTATGGAAAATTACACCCCATCAATCTAATTGAAACCACCTAAACTAATCTCAAGCACCATTTTATCTAATTTACTATATCATTAAACTAATTAGCTTACTTTTTTGATGGGGGAGGGAAACATAAAAGTTTCTCCTCCATCACCCTAATTTTAATGACCTATTGTGATAAGGGGCTCGATTTTGCATAATTGATTCCCCAGTAAACCCATTAGTCAATCTGTTCAGTGGGGTTGTAATTAAGGGAAATGAATGCCACATAACATAGTTTGAACTATTAGAACTAATTTGGGGATTGATATTGCATAATTAACTCTCAATTTTAATAAATAACACAATTTGTTGAATAGGGGATACAATTAGGGGTCAACGAAATTGTGACTAATTCAATTTATTTTTGACCCAATTTTCCATAATTGATTCCATCATTGAATAAATTATTAGATTAGTTTAATGCCTATATACATGATATGAATCCAACATAAGTTAAGCAGACATTAAATAATTATCTCAAATATGAATTCAAATAGGTTTTATAGTGAAATAATGATCTTATATCCATAGTTTCCTTTATTTAATTTTCATTAAATGCACGCATAAAAATTACTATAATTTAATTTACTCTTGAGGCATATTTTAGTTAAAAACCCATACAAATTTTCATCTTAACATGTTTAATCTATTTGATTCACTAAACACATATTATTGGTCTCAACACATATTAACAACATGTAATTATATATTTCATAGTTAGAAACTAGCTTGTGACTACCATTTTTATTTATTATTTTTTAACTTTTTTTTTAAATAGTAAAATAAAATTTTCAACAAACATTCATAACATGCATTTAGTTATTTATGTAAATGATTACATTATTGATTGATCATAGCCACCAAATATGTCCCACTTCTCAATAATATGAGGAATAGGAAAATATTTTTGTATTGGTCATAGTTGAATTTTAGTGATTTAAAATTGATCACCACAACAAAATGGACATGTGAAGGCCTATAATTCTTCATTCCAGTACATATATTCAATGAAAACATTATTTTAAGACATTTGGATTTATATATTTTTTAGGAATATATGTAAACAACTAAAAATAACTTATGAAATGTAAAATCAATAGTGTTTGGAGCAATGGCCATTGATTTTGGATACAGTTGGGAAATTAGAGATGCAGATGGATTACATGCATTTTTGTCTTGAATAAAATAAATTGTGGAGTTGATAAATAGTAGTCTTATAATACCAAAAAGGTCTTTCAATTTGTATCCTTCCCCAATAAAAAATCCATTTAATGATACTAAAAAAAATAAGAGAAAACTTCAAACTCCAATGCATAAATATAATTAAAATGTCACAACATTTGCAAATCATGATTCCAAATTCACTCTATTTTATAAGGTGATGTCCATAATTTATATAGCTTACATGACCCATGATAAATTATTCCATGTAAAGGCCAAACGTTTTAGGAATTTAGGTTGTTGAATGGAAGGCATTTGTAAATATAATGACTCTAAAACATATTATTGCATATGAGGAAAGAAAACTCGTCCTTGGACTTAGAATTGTTTGAATTTTTTATTCAAGCTAGTTGTATCCATTGATACTTGATCATTTAATTAATTTATTAGAGATAAAACCTTCCCTATAATTTAATATTTACAATACCTTCTTATAAGTAATATGCGCATGCATTAGACTAAGTTCCATAGTTTGGAACCCTTAGTTTTTATTCATGTTAATCTTAAATTAGATATGGAATAGATATTTAATTACATACGAGTTTCATGGGGCATATAATTATAAGTGTTTAAATTTCCTCTCTATACTCATAGATGAAAAAGATAGTGTCTTTATCTCTACTAAGTGAATGCATTTTAAGAGACTATATTATGAACAAAACTCCCTAATGAGAGACCTTGAATTTAGATTGGCTTACATTTGTAAGTGTGGGCACGTCATCAAAAAATAATATTTAAGTGTATTTTTGTAATCATATAAATATTAATTTCATACTAATTTATGTATTCTTTTAAGACCAATGGAACCATTTAATTTATAATTTTATCTATGTGAAATTACATCTTTTACATATTTAATTGAGGAATCCCCTCCTCTAATTATTGAAACTAATTTGCATGCTAAATATCATCTCAATATAGTTTAAACAATAATTTTGGCTTAACCAATCATGGATATTTTATAATTGGTTTTATTTACCACTTATTCCCATTTGTTTCTATTATGTATTTCATCAATGTGAGGTGGACAAACATGTCGATGGCATGTTCAACATCCAATAAGTCTACTATTTAGGCACACATATTAAATTCTCCTTGAATATATCCTAAGATAGGTACATATATCTCTTAGTTTTCATCGAGTTATATTTTAAAAAAATACAAAAACCATACCCATTAAAATAAATTAAAAAAATACATTATTTTAAGATATAATATTAATATAACAAATGAGCTTACATGTGCACTAACAATTTTACTTAAGCCTAACCTTGTTCTCACTGTTAGTGATATGGAAATACTAATTGAAGTAACTAATTTAATCGATTATGATTGGAGGTGTGTTAATGTTGAAAATGATAATGGAGGTAGGTCCACACACCATATACACATTTTATATGGTCTCTATGTTTACAATATTTCATAAGTCATGATGTCATCTACAACTTAATATGAAGTACTTCATATCATTTAAGCTAATGAAGTAGTTAAGTATGAGAAGGGTATTTATAAAGCATCTAGATAAATGAAAATTAGTAGGTTTGAGATGTGGTTAGTTTGGAAGGAACATGAATTTGAAAATTCCCATGGAGATTTTCATTTTATTTGGAAATATTAAGTGAAGGAAGGATACAATGCAACATTTTTGTCTGATGAGTTGACATTAAATTTTGTTTGTCTTGAGATCAACAATGTTTAGCTTGTAATGGGTATTCAACTTTTCATACGTATAAATACATATAGCAATAATGGTTCCTTTGGAAATCTTCCATGGTATGCCAAAGTATAATTTGGTGATTTGAGTGTTATTATTCTTTTATATTATTTATATCTTTTTGATAATTTTCATTCATTAATAGAAATTTGCACAAAATATATAAATAGATTTATAGAGTAAAAAAGGATTAAATTTTGAATTTTCATATTATAGGATGTTGTGTAGGATATATTTATCACTCTTTTAGAATAAAACTAGGTTATAGGGTATTTCATGAATGTAGTAGATTATGATAAATGTGGAGAGAAAATGCATGAGCCATCACACATAAAATGATTAAACAATGGTTTTTCAAGTAAGACAATATATGGATAATTAATTATTCCATTTATATTAATGTTTGTTACTTTTATGTTTATTTATTATACCATTAAAGTTCACCACATTCACTTATCATCCCTTTTAGTCAAATATTTCATGTTTTATCTTTGCATTGATTTTAGAACTTGTCTACCACCACCATGATCAAGTTCCTTATTTTCAATATTTTCACAATATACTTGACTCATCCATGTCCAAGTGTTTTGTATTTTTCATGTCCAGATCAATCACACATTTATAGCCTAAGCTCCAAATCATTGCCTATGTTTCATTTTTTGGACACTTCTACATCCAAGTATCCTCCATGATGTTCTTAAAGTATGTATCATTGCCTTGTGACAAAATATAAATCCTCATAGGGACTCCTTCTTTAAATTAAATCTACCTATATCTACTTGATCTAAAAAAATTATACCTTTATCTACATAATAGAAATTAATGGATAATAAGCCACATAAAATTTCAAATGACCCACCGACTCTGGTTATGATTTATAGAGCTAAAACCAAAAAGAATTATTTTTTCTCACATGGGAAACCATTATGTTTTACAATAGAGAAGATATAGTGACAAAATTTCATACCCAAAAAAACATATCAATCCTAATAAAATAAATCATCTATGGAAAAGCATTACAAATGAGAGGGAATGAAACCATGGGGGAAATATGCAAGAAAAATTAGGGACTAATATAGGAAATGAAAGTATGTATAGCCTTGTAATTTTTTAATTTTAGAATAAGAATTTGTATCTTATGATTAATTTTGTTTTTTCAAGAGATGCTCTTTCTCCATTCTAAAAAATTTATGTCAATGTTATGTCTAAATCCTTGAAATAGGAAACATTTATTGAAAAAACCAATCGCTCATGTCTATACTTATTTTACTGATTAAAGAGTCATATTTGCAGGAAACATATAATGACAAATATTTTCAAATAAATAGATTTCCTCCCAATATACTTTTTATTAATTAATGTGATATTTTAGAAATGAAACACATTATATTTCATTAAAACATGATCACTCCCCACTTCCATATTTTTATTCAATGTCCCAAACCCTTAATTCTCAATCCCATCATAGTGCCATGACTTGATTCAAGGTTTGAAAAGAATTTAATAATATAATACTTATTTTCACATTTATTATTGTTATCTATATTTCATCTATGCCATTTAAATTTTGAATAATGATTTTTTTATAGGAGAATTTTCTGTTATAATTATGTGATAGTTTTAAATCCATTGGACAACCTAGGATGGATATATATTTAATTATTGTTTCCCACCCCTATTTAGACCATTGGTTTTTTTGGGGCTCTCCAACATCCTATTTAATGTAATTGTCTATAATCATGTCATCCCCTAGAATACAAAACATAGTGAAACAAGATGAATATTTTTATGAGGATGTAGACATAATTGTTTAATCAATTGTTTCTAGGAATTATAAGGATGAACAGAATAATGTTAGATTAACCAATAGGTTATTTTACATTATTTTTAGGCTATTTTTTGTAACCATTTTAGATGCACCAATATCTCTAATTTTGGTATTTTATCTTTTAGTTTCATCCCTTCCTGACGGGTTTGTTACCTTATTCCAGTAAATAGTTTTGTATATATATGATTTGATAATGAATTTGATAGAACTAAATTCTCATTATGTGTAACAATATAGTATCAGATCATCAAGACCCTGATCACTGAATAGTAGCTTCCTATGTGTGAAATTAACAAAGCATTTCTATTGTCTACAAATCTTGGAGGTTTAGGTGAAAACCTTGGAATCAAAAAAGTAGCATTGAAGCCATAAGAAAGCATGGAAATCATCAAACAACCTTCATCAAAAGACCCATGAATCAAGGAAGTGAAGTTGGATGCCATACCTAAAGTATAACATTGAGAGAACAACCTTTGAAATGTGCAATGCACAACAAAAGTGTGATCTATAGAAGATAAACTGCAACCAATGTAGAAGTACACTTTTAGAATCCAAGTTTGATGTACCATTTATAATAAAGTGGTGAATATTCAGAAAAGTTTGACATAGCCATGCCTGAAGGGTGAATAGAGAAATCAAAGAAATGCAATAGTTATCAAGAGAGGAAGTGTCAACACTTGAAATGGATTCTTGTAGAATAAGTTTTTTTGGTTTGCAGAGAAGAATGATGTGGGGAGAAAGATTTAAGATCCAGAGAAGGAGCTATTATCATCATCCATCGATATATAGCAAAAGAAACCATGAAATTTCAAGGCAACAAAGGAGCCCTTGTCAGAAGACAAGAATTATTCCCTCCACAATAATTGAGGAGCTAAGTGTAGAAGAATACAAAAAATGAGTGAAATCCTAAAGCATGGCTTAACCAAAAATCCTAAACAAGGTACATAGATGACCAATACCATAAAGTGGAAGAAGAAGACAAAAATTTGAACAAGTTGCATATTTCTAATACAAAATTTTAAAACAATAAATATTATTTTGTTAGATTTCTAAAATTTTGTAAAAGGAAAAAAGCTTACAAGACGTTTACACCAAAATTGCTTTTGTTTGACACCCAAATTCTCAAAAGGCTAAACTATGCCACCTGGAAAAAAATATGTGCACCATAATTCCATTTGAAGGACTATAGGGCATCATGATAGGTACTGTGTAGGTTCTTACTAATCTTGATGTGGTCATAAAATATGAAATGACTAATACCAAAGCCTTGATGTTGATTATGTTAAGCATCATTGATTACATACAACTACATGTCAGGGATGTAGAGAAAGAAAATACAGCGTGGGTTAAATTAGGAATAATATATGAGGCAAAAAATAA
Source organism: Torreya grandis (assembly GCA_037957365.1). Classification (NCBI taxonomy): domain Eukaryota; kingdom Viridiplantae; phylum Streptophyta; class Pinopsida; order Cupressales; family Taxaceae; genus Torreya; species Torreya grandis. The sequence continues at coordinate 785,416 of JARHVA010006574.1, forward strand.
AACAAAGATCATGTATGTGCAGTCAAGACATCACACACTCTCTATGGAGTCTAATGATAAAGTTGAGGAATTCTTATGTTGGGTGGTTAAGCTATGAATGGAATTTTTAGCACTCAATGAGATGGTAGATAACCAAAATTTGGTACCAATCACTTTAAGAGAACTCCCTTTCTAATTTGTAGTGTTTGTCATGATTTTGAACATATCCAAGCAAAAAATTTCATTTGAAGAGCTTGTGAACCCACCCCAACAAAAAAATAGCTATCAACTCAATTTAGGATGAGTTACAAGATAAAACTCTTATCTCAAAGTAGTAATGAGGTGATAAGTCTCACAAGGGACCTTTAGAGAAGAAACCACATAACTAGTAGCAGCAAAAGTCTCCACATCATCAAAATTCATAGAGGTAGTGTCATATTTATCAAAATAACACTCATGACATAGACAAATAATTATTTAATGTCCTACAACAAGGGTCTTCTAGTCAAAAAAGCACATTAGAGTGTGATGATTCTTATAAATCTAAAAGATGTCCCTGCTAGTGGAAGTAAAAGGAACATCTCGCAAGTCAACAAGATGATGGATCTGATAAGGAGACACCTAAAGAATCCAACGAGAACTTAGTGATAGTATCCTAGACCTTGCATCCCATGAGGAATATCTATTTTATAGACTTAGGTGCCACTAAACACATGTCAGGTGATAGGAATCTATTTGATTCACTGATAGACCAACCCACTAGAGATCGGGTTAGCATCGATGATGATAAAGAGTATGTTTTATAAAGAATAGGTCAAGTCACCATTCCTCTTAGAACACATAAATGTACTCTCTCAAAGGTACTATATGTTCATAGATTGACATCCAACCTCTTATTAGTTAGTCATCTTTCAAATGATCATCTGAAGGTGGAGTTTTTTTTATTGATAATGGCATCAAATCCTGTTTGATCTCATGACAAGGTATGGTTCTTGCTAGAGCATTTTTGAAAGATAAATTATTTGCCTTAGATGTTGTTTCATCTTCTGAAGTAGATCTATCTACCTCTATAGTGTAATCTATTGATCTATAGCACTACCATTATGGTCACCTATCTGTTGGATCTTTGTACTAGCTGAGTTCAAAAGGGATGATACATGGACTTCCCAAGTTGTTATGTTTCCTGCCCGTTTGATCTAGATATCTTGTAGGTAAAGAACATAGGGATCCATTCAAGGCAAGTTCCTTTCATGTTAAGAAATGTTTGGAAGTTGTTCATACCAATCTGAATAGACTGTTACCTGCTTCCTTTCTACGATACAAGTACTTCCAATTGTTCTTGGATGACTACTCTTAGAGGACATGGGTGTTTTTTCTGAAACAAAAAAGTGAGGCCTTATACAAGAAACAATGACTAAATAATGCAACAATATTATTATTCAATAACAAGTATACACACACACACACACACACACACACACAGACACACACACACACACACACACACACACACACACACACACACACACACACACACACACAATGAAAGATTTATTATGTAACTATTTTTTGTAGCTAACTCCATCTTTTGTATCTTAAATAAGCTAATCACCTAACAACCACATCTAATTGATTTTATACATAATATCACCAAACTAACAATGTAATATCTAATTTATACTAACAATTCCCGCCTTCCCTCCCCCCCTCCTAGCCCCACCGCCTCCCTTATTATATTGTTCTTACAAACATCATATTTCCTAATAGTTGAGCACCCATTAATTCAAACATAGCAAAAAGGTTTCACACTCTTTGCATAGCCTACTCACCTTCGAGGTCACATGCTATCTCCACTGATTCATGGTCTTGGTGTCACATTGGTTTTTCCTTGTAGGATGACCACTAACTTGGAAGTGACAAGAGTACATCTCTATGTTGAACACCTTTGATGGTTTCTTGGATTACAACAAACCCATATGGTTTTTTGTTGTAGGTTGATCATGAACCTGTAGGTGATAAGAGATCTTAGCTTTTTTATACTCTTTGGTGGTTTCTCATATTTCCAAAAACCCTTTTGCAAGAACCAAGTGCTACTTTAGTGCTTTTGCTCCTTGCAATGTTCTTCATCAAGGGGTACCAAACCATTAAATATTGCTAAGTAACTTTATTGAAAAACACACTATGCAATAAAACCACACAATGCATAGGATAAAACAAACACACTATAAAGTGTCACCATAGCAATGATAGGAGCCCATCATAAACGACTCAAGAGAGGACACTAATTGTCCTCCAGCCTCTATGTATCCTCCAACATCTAGTTAGTGAAAGTGCTTACTCAATTGATGAAGTCATGAAGCTCAAATGTATGTTGTTTTGAATAGAATGGGGTCTCCCCAATAACACTGACACATATGATATTTGACTTAAGACGTTGAGGTCTCCTAAAAATACGTCCTTATACATTTAAACACTTTTTATTACAACTCTTAATTCTTTTTGACAATTTTGAAAAATTTAACAATTTTTTACATTAAACCCAAATGACTTATAAAATATACCTGACCAATAAAACTAATTTAAATTTTGGATAATTTAACATAAAAATGAATCTTCCATTTCTTTCTAATGTCCGAAAAAAAAATAAAAAAATTACTAAAAAACTCAACACACACGCACGCATGCGCACACAAAACCTAAAAAGACATGACTATATAAAACTTAAAGACCATTAAATTTGACGCTGATTTACTTATTTAGATGGAGACATGTATAATACTAATCGACTTAACATAAAAGCTATTAAAAACACCAAAAAGAAAAAACCTAAAAAGACACGACTATATAAAACTTAAAGACCATTAAATTTGACGCTGATTTACTTATTTAGATGGAGACATGTATAATACTAATCGACTTAACATAAAAGCTATTAAAAACTGACTGAAATCTAAACCTCAAAACTGTTTTTATAAAATCGTGGCACCTTTTTTGGAAGTAGTTGAAGATCGATCTTTAGAGGAGACCATGCATGAAACAGCTGGGCACATAAAACTTGAATGTCGCCTGCTCTCTAGAGACTACAGAAATCGTGTGGAACGCAGAAGTCGAGGTCAAGAGTAAATAGAACGCCCTGTATGAAGAATAGATCTGGTGATATCACACAGAAAACACACAGTCAAACAATCGAGCTAAACTCGAGTTTGATGTTTTTGACAAATGGAAATAAAAGGATCGATGAGTTTGCAGCAACAGTTGAGCTTGGCGCATGCAATATTTTTCTCGTTATCAGCCGATACATTAATTAATTTATGAATCCACAAAGAACAGATCCACGTTTATCCAGATCGATTCAGACATGATTAATATCTCCAATACACTGGATTACAGAGATGTCGATCCACTGTCCAAGTCAAAATTAACGCATTTGATGAACGAGTGTGCAAAAAATATTATATGGTATTCATGTCCCTATTCAACCTTAATAGGCACATTACATCACTCCTAGCGATATCCTTTCCTCTCAACTATAATTTACCCAAAATCAAGATCATATACAAAACCCCAACTAGAATATCACACAAACATAAGTGCAATTTCAAAAAGCAAGATTCACACATATCATATGAATAGTGGCAAAAAGTAGATAAACCTGCACTGGAAGTTATATCCGATTGCAAAATGGGCCAACTATTGTTACTCTATACAACAGAAATGAATCACGCATAACATACCTAGAAGGTCATTGCACCAGAAAGGATATTCACACACAGATAGCAGTGAGTGCACACTCAGATTTTGCATGTGAATGAATCTGATCAAACCGCGATGCAAATCAGAAAATGAATTTCATCAATGGGGCAATAATATTAAAGTGCTGCCCCTCAAAACGTTACTTATACTCCCATCACAAGATCCGTCTGGCTCTGATACCAGAGTGTACGAGAAACAATGACTGATTACTGCGATAATATTTTTATTCAACAAGTATATATATATATATATATATATACAATGAAAGATCGATTATGTAAGTGTTTTCTGTAGCTGACTCCACCTGCTGTACCTTAATTAAGCTAATCACCTAACAACCACATCTAATTGATTCTATACAAAAGATCACCGAACTAACAATGTAATATCTAATTTATACTTGTGAAGAAGACCGAACAACCTCTTCTTTTACTCCGCTCAGATCGAGGGGGAATTCACATCAAAGAAGTTCTTGGCATTTTTGAACCAACAAGGCATCAAATAGAATTTGACTGCTCCCTACACGCCCCAGCAGAATGACATTGTTGAGCGATGAATTGCACAGTAATGGAAATGACTCATAGCATGCTTTCAATAGCAAAGCTATATAAATCATATTGTGCAGAAGTAGTCCATATAGCTGTTTATCTTCTCAACAGGGCATCAACAAATATTCTACTGGACAAAAATCCTAAAGAGGTATGGAGTGGTAAAAAGCCATCGATTTCTCATCTATAAGTGTTTGGTTGCATCACATATATGCATGTACTAGCTTAAAAGAAGAAGAAACTTGAGCCAAAAACACTCTCGTGCATCTTATTGGGCTATATCACTACCTCGATAGCATACCATCTCAAGGATCCTGAGACAAAGAAATTAAAGAAAGGAAAGATGTGGTTTATGACAAGTCATCCTTTGACTCAATAATGCAAAAAGAAAAATCAACACCAACCACCTCTCACCAATTGCTTCCCAAGTCAGAAGATGAGGAGACTTCTTATAGAGAAGATGAGCTACAAGGGGAGTTGTATGTTGATCTTGGAGAACCAAAAAATGTTATTATACATCCACCAGGTAGTTCTTCACATTGACAAAGTAGATCTTCACATCATCAGTAGAGTTCCCATCCAAAGTGGGTACGAATCACCATTAAATAATCCCATGCGCAATCTCTATAAAATACTTAATCCAGAGTTAGAACAAGGAGTCAGGAAATAAATGAGGTAAATTTTGCACTCATGAGTACAATAGTTGATAGCTCCAAACCTGATAATATTCGAGAAGCACTAAGTCAACCTCAATGGATAAAATCCATAGATGTTGAGTATGACTCACTCATGTTGAATTAGACTTGGGAACTTATCGATCTGCTTACAAGAAAGAAACCCATAAGCTCAAAATGAGTTTTCAAAACTAAATACAGGCAGATGGATCCATCAACAATAACAAAACATGACTTGTAGCAAAGGGATATGCTCAAAAAGAAGGCATTGACTATGAAGAGACCTTTGCACCCATGGTGAAGATCGAGTCCATCAAAGTTATTTGTGCACTGACAGCACAGAATCAATGGAAACTTCAGTAGATGGACATCAATAGTGTTTTCTTAAATGGTGATCTCAAAAAAGAAGTGTACATGAGCCAACCAGAAGGATTTATTGATGAAAAGCATCCTAAAAATGTATGTCATCTAATAAAATCATTGTATGGACTAAAACAAGCTCTTAAGACATGGTATATTAACATAGATGATCACCTTTTGTATCATGTTTTCACATGTAGCCCCTTAGATTCTAACTTGTACATATAAAATGTAGGGATAGAAATCATCGTTCTTGTTTTGTAATTAGATGCTCTTGTGATCGCTAGAAGTTTCGAAGATCAGGTTGATATTGTGAATAATGACCTCAAAAGATCTTTCAATATGACTGATTTTGGGATACTCCATTACTATTTTGGTTTGGAGATATGAAAAAAATAGAATCATATTTTTATCTCCCATATAAAATATGCCAAGACACTCCTATAAGAATTTAGAATGTTAGATTGAAAACCTCTTTCAACACCAAGAGAGAAAGGTTTACAACTTTCTATTCTAAGATTCACCTCAGGTGGATGCAACTCTCTAAAAATAGCTCATTGGGAGTCTCATCTACTTGACCTACACTAGAATAGACATACGTTTTGCTATGAGTTATCTCTCTAGATTTATGCAAGACCCAAAGAAATGTCATTGGGTTGCAACAAAGCATGTTTTGAGATATGTCTGAGGTATACTTGAGTATGGTCTGGAATACAAAAATAATACTCAATTATTATTAAAAGGATACACTGCCTCAAACTACACCAGATCTATTGATGATGGAAAGTCAATGTTAGGATACATATTTCACCTTGGATCTAGATCGATCTCATGGATTAGTAAGAAGCAAATTGTTATTGCTCTATCGTCCATTATGGTAGAGTATCGCGTTGCACATGGAGTTGTGTGTGAGGCGATATTATTACGTCACATTCTAGTTGATATGGGCATTATTGAAGATAAGCCAACTATCCTTCATTGGAATAATCAAGGTGTGTTGAAGCTTGTGAATAATCCTATTTTTCATGAAAGATTCAAGCACATTGAGGTTGAATGTCATTACATTTGAGAGAAAATCTTAAATCACCACATCTAGCTCCAATACTGCCCAATAGATGCACAAATAGCTGATATACTTACCAAATCCATTGGAAAAGTGAAATTTGAGTACATTTGTAAAAATAATGTAATAAAGGGGTAATGTTATCAAAATGAATAGGTTATTTTACATTATTTTGTTGTTGTTTGGTGTAACCATTTTAGTTGCACCAATATCTCTCATTTACGTAGTCTATCTTTTAGTTTCCTCCCTTCTCGAAAAGTTTGTTACCTTATTTTGGTAAATATTTTTGTATATATATGTTTTCATAATGAATTTGATAGAGTTATATTCTCATTCCATGCAAAAAATAAAACATAGGCATAAAACCCAAGTTCAAACATAGGAATAAACATAGTTTTTCATAATTATTAATCACATATATTTCCCTCGAATTCATTTTATGATTTAAATTTATTAAATAAATGTAATTTAATATGTAATAAGTGATTATAACAAACCCATCCCTACCAAAATAATTCACACATTAGTTTAAGTAGATAAAAAATTGTTACACTTTAAGAACAAATCTGACCTCCTTAACATCCATGTCATATTTAGTGTACATGTACATAATTTAAAAGTAGTGTTGAAGTATATATTAATGATAGTGACATAAAATAAGATCCACTAAAGGAAATTGAACTATACAAACATAAACTCCTAACCTAAATGCACCCATTACATTCAAAAATAATAAATTACATCAACATGTTTGGCCTTCATGAGTTTATGAATAACCACTATTATAACCATACTAAGATGTTAATTAGCTTAATCACCACAATTGTATAATCTATATAGTCATAGTGCACATGCACCTAATGTTTACAAGATAGGTGCTCAATCCATTGATTTCCAATTGAGTTGTTAGATGAACAACCAAGTTCCATCATATTTTTTATAGACTGTACATTACAAAACATGTCCTCTAACACTTAAGATTATTACTGAAGAAAACATATGTACATTGAAATTGTACTTGATTGTTAGCATCAAACATGGACTAAATGAACTTATCGCTAGAAGTATGCCTCCTGCTTCTCCTCAATCTAGTATGTCCAAAAAAAATCAACATAAAAAAATCAATTATACATTCATGCCATCCACTTTTTTTAATAAATAAAGGCACTAGAATTACAAGAGCTAATAAATTTACAATAACAAATAATACACATTGAAAATGTACCCACTAATAAATCTAATGAAGTAGTTAAGTATGAGACAAGTATTTATTAGGCAATAGATAAATGTATAGTAGTAGGTGTGAGATGTAGTGAGATTGAAAGACACATGGATTCGAAAATTATAATGTGGATTACATTTCATTTTAGACACATGAAGGGAAGGAAGAACATGATGGAACATTGGATTGGGATGGTTGTAGATGATGTCAAATTATGCTTGTATTGATAAAATAAATGTCTAATGTCAAATGGGTATTCAATTATATATAAATACATTTAGAAGCAATGGTTCCTTTGAAAATGTTCCAAGTGTATGCCATAACTAAAATTTCATGATCTGAGTGTAGGTAGCTTTTTATAATATTTTTATTGTACTACACATTTGTGTTCATTAATATACTTTTGTATCAAATAAAAAATAACATCACAAATTGAATAAATATTATAGTTGGAGTATGCATATCATTTCATTTTTCTATGGATGGAGTGGGAAATCTTCATTAGTAGAACTAGGTTGTGGGGGACATCATCCAATTAGTAAGGTATGACATATGTGGATGGAAACACTCACATCTAACTCAAAATGCTTCAGACATTAAGTGATTAAACAATGGTGAGTGAAGTAAAATTACAAATGGATTATTTAATTTCCATAAGCCCTTAATTTCTTTTTGTCACTTTGAAGTTTTTTCTTCCATGCTAATGGCTCACTTCTTATCCCCTTCAATCAAATCTCTTAGCTTTTTTATATGTCTTCATTGTAAATTTCATCTAATACATTCATCATCAAATTCCTTCCCATCGAACATGGTGTAGTCTCCTTGACTCACCTATTGCCAAGTGTTTATTAATTATTATGGTCCTGACCATCAACTCTTGTAGCCCAAGTTACTTTGTACCGACTGAGGCTCATTTTTCATAAACCTCTATATCTATGTAGCCTACATGAGGTTCTAAGATGATATACATTTTCCTCCTGAAAACTGCTACAATCTCATGGCCACTCCTCTGAATAGTCACAACTACCTATATTTATATTATGGATACATTTTATACCTCTATCTCCATCATCTAAATCTATGAACAACAATCCATATCAACATTCAATTAACCCACCAGTATCGACTATGATTTTACATGAAGACACTAAAATAATAAAATTGTTCCTCATCCGGGAAACCAATACTTTTTTAGAGTATATAATTAAAAAAGGTACAATTCGATACCTAATAAAATCACATCAAACCTTAAAATAAGAAACAGTAAGAGGAGAAACAGTACAAATTAGTAAGAAGGAAGCCATGAGGGAATATGCATCATAAATTAGGAAATCCAATAAAAATCGTATACATGTATAGCTTGAAACATTTGGCATTGTATAAAAAAAAGTTTTGGATTATGACTAAGTTGTTTTTTCAATGTCCTTTCAAAAAAATTCTCAATGTTTTTTTTGTAAATCCTTGCAATAGAATGCAAAAACATAAACTACACAACTACCTAGTCAGTACTTCTACTATTTAAATGGTCATCATTATGAGAAAAGTATGAGGATAAATATTATAAAATAGATGGCTTGCCTACCAATATCCATTTTTAAAAATTAATGTGATCACTTGGAAATGACACACCTTAAATTGCATTAAAACATAATAAATACTCAATGCCTTTCATTTCGATAGCATCAATTTTTTTTTATTCCTTCCTATTCACATTACTGTTCCATAACTTGATTCAAGGTTTGACAATAATTAAACAAAGTAGCTCATATTTTGACATTTAATATATTTATGTATAATGAAACTACACCATTTCAAATCTGGACATTGAATCCTTTGAAAACGCTAGGATAGGTTTATTTTTGACTTTTGATAGCCACAACTATTTAGTCATCTATATTTCTTAGGGATCCCTAACATCCCATTTTTTCACTATAAAGTCATAGCCTCAAAAACACAAGAGAGTGCGAAAAGATTTTAATTTTTTTTGTGGATGCAGACATGGTTGTTCAGTAAAACTTTTATAGACATTAGATGGATGAAGAGAGTAAAAATGAAGCATAAAACCCAAATGCAGACATGCTACTAGACCAAAAAAATCATTATTATCAATCACATAGCTTTTGTTGACGATCTATAATTTTTATTCATTTAACATTATTTTTTAAATTTTAAATGTGTGGTTAAGAAAATACCATCCCTACCAACATAATAAATTTTTTAAACATTTATAGAAAATAATATCTTCTACCATACAAGGTATTTGAGAGTATAGTTACATATGCTGAAGAATACAATAATGATAGTGACAAAAATGCAGATGCACAAATAAAATGCAGCTATAAGAATGGGAAATATTTCATTGCATGCACTCATCGAGGAAAACAACATTAAGTGACATCAACATGATTGGCATTCATGACTTTCAAAACAACCATAATTGGAACCATATTGAGGTATTAATTAGCCTTTACATTGTAACCAAACAATTTATAGATTCACAACACACAAGAACCCAAATTACTAATGATGAGTTATCATGCCAACCATTGTAAAATGAGTAGTCAGATTAAAAAAAAAAGATTCACTCGTAATGTTTTGTAGACCATGTGCCCAAAGAACACATGCTCCACCACTTAAAATGATTATTCAAGGAAAAATAGGACATTGGAATTTTAGTTGATTGTTAGCATCAAACATGGACTAAATGGAATCAAAGATAGAATTAGTTCTCATACTTATACTTACTCAAATAGGTGTAGCAACATTAAATATAAATGCATCAACTATACATTCAGGCCACCAAATTATCATAGGATAAAGAAATGCATTGGAGAGATAAAAACTAGTGATTTATAATAACAAATGAGACACATTAAATAAGCTTATTTTATTGATGAAATAACCTTCCCACCATAAACTATATACTAATGTATGTGGGGAATTCATATGGTGACACACAATGTCATACATTTGACATATATATAACATTAGATAGAAATATATGTCAGCAAGGTTACAACATATAAGTACTAGTGTTCAGAAAATTATTAACCATCATCATAAATTCAAACTTGACTAAAGAGTTCTAGAATATTCTAGTTTATACAATTAAGTGTTTCATAAATCGAGAAGGAAAATAAACCTTTAATGTCTTAGAACATTTGTATGCAAATAATAACTTGGCTACATTGTATAATAATAAAATGTTTAAATTATTATAATTTCAAATGACATTAAGCAAATAATAGCATAGAAAATAATAGATCTTGGTTAACCTCAATGATACACAACTAGAGCCCAAGTTGATTTCATGCAAAGGAATAGAAAATATGTGGAAGTCTCATTTGTTGAGTAAATAACGATTAGTTAATGAAGCCATTGGTATAATTGTTCACATTATCTACAATCTATGTTCAAAACCACCTAGCTTAACCATGTACGTGGTTGTTGTCTTCATAAAATACTTTAGTTTTCAATGGGATAAATGATATCTAAAACATATTCTAATTCATAATGTTACACATAGTAATTGTTGATAGATGTCATTTAAAAGGCATGGCCACTTGTCATATATATAATATAGGAAATAATTTTTTATAAAAAAATAATTAATATTGGCAACACTGATCATCAAAACTAAACTTTTACTATAATATCAAGAATAAAATTGTTATACAACATATATATCTCCCATACATTTACCCTTTAATCATTAGGCAAAAATGAATTTTAATAAATATATAAAATCCAAAATAAAAGACAAAAGACAAAACTTCTAACACCATATTAACAAGCAATTTATATTTTCTCTATTAAAAAAATAAAAAATAAAAAATTATTAAAAATATTCTACACACTTTGTCTCATAATTTACACTCATTGGTTTTATAAAAGTTTCTGTATCAAAACATAAAGTAACGCCACATTCTTACGTGGCATAATTTGCAGCTTTGTGGTTACTACGAGTTTAGTATTTGAAAAGAGGATCATATTAGACGATGCCAAAATGGTAATGGTAACAGCTGCAATCCATAATGCATAACGTGTATTCAACTATTTCTTTATTTGACAAAAGATCTTCATGGAATTTTCCACACCAAATACAAAATGCGCGGTCCTTGAACATACACGCATGGAATACACCTGCACAAAGCTTCTCAGCGATTTCTACAACGACTTTTACAACCAGAGTTTCTAGAAACGCAAATTTTTCACTAGAAAATAATAAAATAATCTGCAAAAGTTAGACTTGTCATACGCGAGTGCATAAATCCTTTTGCGTAGCGTATTCTTCATCAATTAGCTGTAGTATGTTCTTTTCTGATTATATGCAAGAAGCATATATATGGGATTACCTAGAGTTTATCAAGAGGTGCATATATATATTTTCAGAAGCATACCATTCTATCAAGAGAAATCATCTGGCTTTCTTTGTCTTTGCAGTTATATATAATGTCAGCAGAAATGGGAACCTGGGATTTGGTAGTAGCAATGAAGCGACCTTTGAAGACGGAGCTTTATGAGCTTCATACCATTTATGAACAGGAAGAAGAGGCCATTCATTCAAAGCTTAGCAGACATAGATCCAAATACGAGGACTTTCCATATATAGCAATTGTAATGGGTGTTTTGATTTCCATGTTTTTTCTCCTGTCTCGTCCTCTTCTGAACGCAAGCACACTTGTATTGAAATAGGGGATCTGGATTAGGTAATTGTGTTAAGATTTTGCTTCAATGAGATTTACCCGTTGTGGGAATTCTTATTTTCTTTGGTAAATTGTAAAAATATCCTCAATATGTAATGTTTCATAAACAATTATTCAATCAGATACATAAACTTTTGTAATCTTTTTGCTCTTCGAAAAAAAAAAATTCAGGTAGGTACTAGTGTTATGTTTCGAGTACAAGCATTACATAGCGGACGTTTAAAATGATTAGCATGTCATATCTTTGTCAATTTATCTTTACCTGTACTTTGGGGATTTGATTTGATTTTTCTGTTCCTTTGTTCTAAATAAATAAATATAGGAATTTATTTAGACCAATATAGGGATTATATTTCTAACAGGGAATTCTGCTAATAGAAGATTAGTATTGGTTATGATGGGAGACCATTAGAAATTGTGGGAATTGGAGGAAAGATCATTATGAAATTAATCATCAACTCACTTTATAGAAACCTTAATAGTTTATAGGTTTTTCAAATTATTTTAGTCACAAAATATCCTTTTATTTTCATTGGACCAAACTTGTTTAAGAGATTATAGAAACTAACGTTGTTTCAAGTTGAGTTATTATAAGGAGATTTGGATGATATATAATGAAATAAGTGACTTTTTTAATATTTACTACCTGCAATGGCTCTATCCATCCATTTCGCATAAAAATCAATGCCATGTTTCCCATACTTTAATTATCATAAGGTACACAAGAATATCCCATGTAGTTTTGTAGAAACCCCATGTTTGTTTGGCATTAGACCAAAGAACATCTTTGAAAATTTTGGCCAACTTACCATATGAGACATTAGAAGAGGCACTACACGAGAAATAATAGACATGAGTAGCAGGGATAATTTTTGTTCACCCCTAGAAGTTTATTGCAAGAGAGAGTGGTTTGGTGACCTAGCATTCCACCCTTTTCTCCAATCTATTTATGACATATTTCCACATCTCTGTAAGGGAACAATCAAATAAAAAAGTGATCCCCATAAACTTGAATTGTTCCTCTCTATAATTCCATTTTCATTTTAATTGGAGGAACCACTTTGGCATGTGAATCATATTCCATCTACAACATTGGGCTTCATTATAATGCAAATTAAACACAAAATCAAGACAAAAGTTTCAAAACAATACATAGTTTTATTATACGACTTTTCTTGCTCTTTGAAAGTGAGGAAGGTGTGACTTTAAAAATATACATTGATGAGTTGAGGGGATTGTTCAGAGAGAGCAATACTCAGGATGATACCCGCTCGACTCTATGATCTATTAGATAGTCTAAAGTTTCAATAGGCCTAACATATAGGGCAGGCGTAAAGGGGATGACCTTGATGAATGAAGTCATAAAAGATTCAGTTGGAAATAAAATTTTACCAGCGGACTAAATCCAAGAATTTGTAGCATGGCTCTAATGAAAATAAATTCTATCATATTATAAGCCTTCTCAAAATCAAGCTTTAGAAATATGGTTCTTTAAAGAGAGGCTCTGGAACATTTCATATCTTCTCAAAAATAATAAATTTATTAAGAATATTTTTACATTTAAAAAAAATAGTTTATTTATATTGATAATAACAAGAGCAATAATTTTTTACATTATTAAATATGGTAAGTTTTTCTTGTCCTTAAACATTTCCTTTATTTTTCATTTACATATGTTCTAATAATTAAATATAATTTCTTATATATATATATATATGTATATGTATATGTATATGTATATGTATATATATATATATATATATATATATATATGTAATCACTTGTTGAATTTGTATATGAAATTAAAAAAAAGAGATTATGTTAGTAGATCTTATTTACAAAATATATATATATAAACAAATGTAATCACTTGTTGAATTTGTATATGAAATTAAAAAAAGAGATTATGTTAGTAGATCTTATTTACAAAATATCTATGTACTTCCTACATTATTAAATAAATCATAGTTTATAGTAGACACAAAATAATTCATATCAATTTATAAAATGGAGGATGTCATAAGCTAAGTTCCAGTGTCATTAAATCCATCATTGCCAAACATATGTGCAATAACAATTAGGTAGGAAGAGGGCATTCAAACACTTCGATTACCATGGTGGTTTCAACAATACTAAAAATTTGTGAGATGACGGTTTCGTTTTTAAAATTAAATTTTAGTTGACCCGAGTTACTTTTCTTATTTATAAAATATAGGAGGATTATATCTGACATTCATGAAACTTTCCAATTCTTTCGTTACTTAAAGCTGTAATCGTTATGATGTTATAGGTGTTGAATTATGGTTGTAAGACTATGTTTACGTCATCATTTCATTTTAAACTATATTAACTGTAACGTGACTTTTTTTTACGAATTGTATTGCATACGAGATGTAATTTTTCTTTGCTGTGTTCATGCTTATTTTTACAGTAATTTTAGTTAGTCTGTTAGTCAGGCAGGCAGTCTGTTTGTTTCTTGAAATCTACACACAAGGTTAAGGGTACTTTGAAGTAGAAAATATGGCAATTATTATTGAAAAATTAATGTTATCAAGGTAAGATTATAAGATTCATTTTAAGTAAATAATTTTTATGTTCAAATTTATAATAATCTTTAATAAAATATATATTTTTAATAATTTTAAAGTTTAATATTTATATATTTTAATATATTTATTTAAGTGTTATTTATTTATTTGTTTATTTATATTTTAAATGTTTGAGGTTTTAGTGCCTTTATTTATTCGTAAACAACAAGACAATAAGAAAGGGGAAGTAGATATAAAAAAGCTTATAATATTATAATTTGGATATAGCCTACCAAGATAGCAATTAAGAAAAAGGAGGTGATGGAAAACATACAAGAATCTATGTCAACATATCAAAACATCTCACATTAAAAAAGAATCCATGGAAACTTACCAATAAATAAGAAAAACTATTGCATCAACTATATTAGTCCAAATACATCTTCATGGGAGGAGAATTAAACCTAACAATAGAAATAGTACCTAGTCCAACCACTGCTTCAAATTATGAATCCATGACCATGAAAATGAGATGTTCGAAACTTGCATCACCTTCAACCTTAATGCAACCTTCATCTAATGTTACAGCCTAGGAATTTAGTTGGTTTGAAACAAATTCAGCCCAACCACAGAAATGCCCACCATGACGGCCACATTTACAGGGAAAGGGGGACAATTGCAATTGTAACAAAACTTGATCTATATAGATCCATACATCCATGACCATAACCATGTCTTCCACTTTTTAAAAAACTCAATTACCTATGTTCACCACACTTAAAACTACCCAATGAACTAGCTTCTCCCTATTCTAGCATTAAAGGAATAGTCTTTTGCTTTCATACCACTCATGCGAAGAAGAAAATTGGTCACCTTAACCACCCAAGGTTGTTAAAAATGAGACAAGAGATAAACCATTTCTAGAATGGGATATTTAAGTGATTCCATGTACAAAGGGGGAAAAACCCAACCATGGCTTGGAGAAGCATTCCACATGAGAGCTAGCACATCTTTCAAATAATCCACAAAGGTCACAATATAATATTCCACCATTCATATAGCACCTAGAGGTATTTATCCCCTACTTTTTAGGCATGTAGAGGAAGGCAAGGAGCATCAAAGGGACCAGATTAAGCCAAAATATGCTCCAAATATCCATGAAAAGGTGGTTTAACAAAAGTCTCCATAAATTTACAAACAAGAACCCTATCATCTAGAATGCAAAACAAATAATTAGCCAAAAAAAGTGATTACCAATTTTGACCTGAGTTGCCCATCTCTCAATAGAAATTATTCACCCAACACATTTTGAATGCCATTATAGACTAATCCTATCAGGATCCAAAAAAGAAAAAAAAAAAACAATTTCAGATAAGAAGAGGAAATGCAGCCTCTGAATGCCATTTATTTTTTACTATGAGATAGAGAAATCACTATATAAATGTGGTCATAATCATCAAATTTGAAAGATCCATATCAAGACAACTCATAAAACCCTTTAGATGATTAAAAAAAACCTATAGAAAAGAACATAAAATAACACATGTGCTTCCAAATGAGATCCCTTAGGATACAAAGACAACTCACACAACCCACACTCTAAAAAAATAATAATTCATAAATAATCCATCAAGGAAAATTGACATGGAGCTATTATAATCATTGGAATGAGATACCCCGAGAGAGAGAGCAAAAAGAGAGGGATATAAAAACCAAAAAAATGGGGAGAGGAGGAAGGGTTCAAACCAAGTCCATGTCTTCTAACTCTTCTTAAGAAAAATAAATATTTTCAAATTGATATATCCCATGTTAATACATGTCGTAATTAGATAGGAGATCAACATGCGCATTAGCTTTTTAGTATTGATGCATAACCTATCATGCAACAAATCATTTAAGGATATTCCATTAATGATCCAAAATATATTTAATATTCTAATCAATAAAATATTGAGATAGTATATCCTTTATGACAACCATGGAGTCCAATTCCATAATCAAATGCTCAATTCCACACTATTAGGCTAGCTTAAGGTCCAAAATCATAAATTGATTTTTAATTCATTTTTCATACCATCCATAAATTTCATATAAAGAAATCAAGTTAATGATTTATTAAGTATTCATAAAATTACTTGATAATGCACTCAGTCCCAAAAATATTTCAATTTCAATAAGTAGTAGCATCAAGATTCAACTTGAAACAACCAACTAGAGGAGGCACCTAGATAGAGTAATAGTCCCACAAGCTTCTATCGTAACTTATCCTTAAATTGTTAATGCAATGAATTTTCATCAACATCCACATGGGCCTAATAGAGACATACCAAGCTTAAATATCATTTTAGGATCTCCGAGCATGACCTAAACCTACCTTTAAGAAAACCATTTTTTCTTGGGAAACGACCTCTTTTAAAGAAATATATTTTTTCTATCAAATGTGCAATTGTTTCATTCCTTCTAAATTGACCAAATCAGAATGAGTAGACTAGCTTTCCACAAGCCAACAAGGACATCCGAAGGTGATCCCAAAAACAAAGAATAAAGGGCTTGGATAAGTAAAGGACGTCAAGTCCATGCCCAATTATTTCCACTAGTCAATAAAAGTTGAGAAATTAAAAAGAAATTCATCAATTTATTCTTCATGAGAGACACATAACACACCTTGACTGTCCTTCCACACCAATTTTTATTAGACGGTCTTCAGTGAGGATTTTACTTTGAGCAGCTAGCCATGTAAAATCACTAGCTTTGGCTAGACCACCTTTAAACGTATAGAGATTTTTAGATGATGTAAAAAGGGTGTCAACGACTTCATCAAATTTATACACTAATTTATTCACATACTCACACTATTTGGAACCCATCCGAAAAAAATACTTCCTCAGTATTGATGAAGACTCTTTACTTAGAGAACAGGCTCGAGAGGAACTAATTCTAGTCAAATGGTATAAGAACACTATCCAGACATCTCCACTTCCAAAATGAGATCTCCCACATAGACCACATCATTCAAATAGTTGATAACCTTCAGCCGGTCACAACGGATAGCATTGCCCTAGATCTAGAAAACACTTGTTTTTCTTATAGAGGATTATTGCCATTCCAAAAGTCTTCCCGAAAAATAACATTCAACCCACTATGAATCTTCCATGAAATGTGATTTCAAATAAAATGACGACAACAAAAAAAAAAATTCCAAACATAAAAACCTTAAGTGGGATTATTCACAACTTAAGATACTCTTAAGATCACAAGTTCCCATATATTTAATCCATAATATTCTGCTCTACAAGACCACAGGGTGAGAATACATCCCCCAAATTAACTTGGACACCAAAGCTTGGTTGTGTTTTTTTCCAAATTAATGGACCTTGCACAACCAACCCTTTTCGACAAATGCACTATGTTCCATTTGATAAGAGGATTCCTTCTTTTTATCTTCGCATCATTTAAAAATAAAGTCTTTCATAATTTTAATGAGAGTTGTCAAAACCTTTTGGGAGGTTTTAAAATAGACAACAAATAAATAAGGGGAGCACTAATAACTTACCTGATCAGGGTGAGTCATCCAGCTAGCAACATCCACCTACCTTTGTAACTACGTAACTTGGATTTGAAATCAAAAATCAAATTGTCCCAGACAGGATCCTGTCAAGACCCAACAGAGAGGAGACACCAAGGTACTTTCTTGGAAGCTTACTAGTGTTTAAACCTAACTGCTTCGATATAATTTTTTGAGCTCGCAATCTAGTACAAAATATTAAAATTATCGACTCACCTTCATTTACATATTGTCCAGAATTTGAAGAGTACACATACTGTAGGATCATGAACTTCATAGCTTATATCATGGAATATTGACCAAATAGGACGTGTTTGACAATCCACCCCATTTGTTACTCGAATACTAGCTAAGGAACCCTCCACCTATGTTGCACTGAAATCACACCCCAAAGCATTTACCATTACAAGGGAAAGGAAGGGGAGATAGGATCCCCTTGTCTAACACCCCAATGGAAGAGTCTAAGAAACCAGCTAGGATTCCTTTTACTAAAATGGAAAATTTTGGGCTGGAAATGCAATCGAAAATCCAACCACAACAAGATTTATCAAACCAAAACCTTTCCAAAACTTTGAGTAAAAATATCCAATCCGTGCGATCTAGGCTTTATTGATATCCAACCTCAACATCATACCTGATTGGTGATTATAATTAATAAACTAGATCAGCTCATGATCTACAATGATGCATTCATGAATGTTCCTTCCCGAAAAACAACCTCCTTGTTCAACATAATTTAGTTCAGAGCTAAAAGACTTGAGTCGGAAAGAGATGACTTTGGACGCTATTTTATAAATTGTGTTACGCGAGGAGATCGGCCTGTAATCATTGAAATAGGATTTATAATCCCCTTAATGAATCAAAGAGATGAAACTTAAATTGAGCTCTGTTTTCATGATTTTTTTGCATTTTAATTTTTCCACTACGCTGTAAGTATCAGCTCCTAATAAAAGCGAAGCATCCTGAAAGAAAGTAGCTGGGAAGGCATCCGACCATGGTGTTTTATCTTTTTTCATCGATAAAACAACTCGACGGATTTATTTCTCAAAAAAATTGTTAAAAATAACTTATTATGGTTCTCCGAAACAATTTTAGGAAAGAAGTGCAGCATATCAGTTTTGAGCACACAGATTGAAGCATCTGTCGAAGCCAGCAAAGATTTAAAAACCTTACTTTTTCTTTATAAAACTCAGACGTCGTAGAGATGTGAGATCCGTACATTGTAGTAAATGACAATATCTGATTGAAGCTTTTGTGAGTTGTAGTCACGACATCAAAATCTTTCGTGTTTTCATTCCTTGCTTTAATCCAACATTCACGTGACTAATGTTTATAGTACAATTATTCACATAGATGAAGCTCATCTAATTCAACAAGTGGATCTTTTTCTCTAGCGTAGGAGTTCTGATTCATACATATAGATGAATACCACCTCATTCGGCAAAGCCAACTCTACTTCAACTCGACTAGTGTCCTAGAAGACATTTCAGAACTTATCAATGTTCCATGTTTTTTATTAGGTTAACATGTGCATGATATTTTTTAATAATAAACATCTTGTTTCCCTTAACCTTGGAGGCCTTTAGCCACCAATCATTCACTCTTTCCAAGAAAGAGGGATCCCTAAGCCACATGAGCTCAAACTAAAAAGAAACTTCCATGGGCGAACATTGCATGAGATGAGCCATTCAATGGGAACATGATATGATCCAACAATAGCAAGAATGTTAATTTATGAGGTCTAGTGAGCATCCAACCAAGCAAGAGAATCTAAAAACTAGTCCAATATGTCTACAATACTACTAAAACTCTTTCTGCAGTTGATCAAAGTGCATAATCCTTTTTTTAGAACAAGATTAATGAGCATATTGTTAGCAACAAACTCAACAAAAAATACTTGGGAGTGAGATGGATGATTAACCCCACCTCTTTTGTCTTCAACAAACAAAATTGCATTAAAATTACATTCCAAGGAAATGTTTTGATCTGGAAGAGAAGATAAAATATGATAAAGTTCACCCCAACACCTACACTTCATGGGCAAAAGAGTAGGCCCATAAAAATCAATTAAAGAAAAATAAAGAGTTTAAAATTAGATAGATACCATAGATAATTGCCAGTGGAAGCCATAATTCAAGAGTTTGACATTCGCTATAGAAGGGGACCAAATTACAACTAAATGATGCAAAGCTCCATTGGTAATTACAAAGAGACCTTTCCAATTGGACTATCTCTTTCTCATCAAGACATAAGTGTCAAGAAACTTGAGATTGTTTTATTCAAGTAACATAATGTTAGGATTATGTTTCAACAACATGCACTTTACCGAAAAAAACATTTTTTAGTAGGATTAAGACCCCTAATATTCTAATATACGACATTCATGATTCCTTGAGTGGAATTTAGCTCCTTGGATTCTAGCAACAAAGTAATCATCTTTTGGTTTTCCTTCACAACCATCTTCTGCTACTTTTTTTAGTGCTATATTTTATACCATTCTTCATTTTTGACCCATAGTTGGGCTTATAAATAAGACACATTTTTTTTGGAGACTATCAAAATATCCATTGTGTTTAGATCAAATTAAGAGTCTCACCATTCATAATCCACAACTTAACCTTCCATACCATTGATCCATTCCTCAACATCATTCAAAACCATCTATTTTATATTTGAAGAATGCAATAGATCTAGAAGGTTGGAAGATTATGAAACTAGAAGTTCTTATGTAGCTAGTCTAACCAAATTTAATTGGGTTGATCCAGTAAGAGCCACTCTTGAAATTTGAGGAGGAGAGGATTGATAATCCTTGTCATGCTTAAGACTAAGAAGAATATCAATGCCTTGGGTTCTCCCAACTTTTAATTTCAAAGGCCTACCACACTTTTGAAAGGACCCCATGAAGGATGCCAAATTAGAAGAGTGGGAGATAAATTTATCCGAAGCCTCTATCGAAGTAGCGTTTGAAGAAACCAATCCAATAGAATCCACATTATCTATAGATTAGTCTTGAACATTACGAAAATTCTCCTTCGGATGGGATGGAGGGGCTACACCTTTGTTTATTTTTAGAGAATCTAGTGATGGAGGCCTTGGATTTACTTTTTAAACCTTAACAAACTCTTGAAACTTGTCATCTTTATGCCTCGTAGGGCAGGACTTCTATAAATTAATCACCCTATGAAGATAGTAACATTTGAATGGAAAGCATTCAACATCAATTCATTGAATCTATGCCCATCCCATTGCTTTTAACAAAATATATTTAATGATACTAATATTGAGATCTAGTGAAACATAAATCCTAGCATGAGATTCCAAAACCCTTTATAAAACTCTAGGATCAATTGAAACCAAAACTCCCAATAAGTTACCAATGGCAATAAGACACATGACATTATAATATTCAAGAATAAGAGCAAATAAACACACCTAGGTTAGAATATTACCATAATTATCGTGGATGCCATCAAGTTTTCGGTGCCATTTTTAATTTGAATGCTAATGACATTCATCATCCAAACCCCACATTGAGGATATAAATATTTGAATACACAAAAGGATAGACAACTGAAAACAAACTTTTAGTAGAAACTTTACCTCTTAATATGTACCTAATGATTTTGCCATGAAATATTTGATAACCCTACTTGATGGCCATTTTCTAGCCACTATGAAAATAAGCCCCATTTCCTCCAAAGATTTATCAGACTCTTCAAGGGCTCACCCATCTATGCAAAGTTCTAGTAGAGAAAGGTCTGACCTAGGAAAAGTATGACCATCAACCTCTACATCTTCTTGCATCCCTAATGACACTGAGTTTGCCCTTATCAAAAATTCAATAACATTAGCTAAAGAATTGATCTTCGAAAATCTAATGTCTACATTTTTTTTCCAAATAAACATAATACAAATCTTCCTCCCATACCAAATCAATAGTATTTTTTTGAGCATCAGTGATCTCTTTGACCTCCTTTAATCCATCCCTACGCTTGCACATTGGTAATCTCAAAGATTCTTCTCCCTATGCACCCTTATCTCCTTTCACCATTTCTTAGTGTTAATTAATATATTTTAATTTTTCAATATGACTCCATGTGTTATTGAGTAATAGTGTATTAGTTGCATTTAAATGAATATAATAATTATACTCCGATTTTAATTTTAAAATGTTCTATTGGTAGGTTCTACATAATTCGGTTTAGGTTAAATAAATATTTTTCTAAAACCAATTACAACTCCATATTTTTAAAATCATAAAGATTAATTATGGATAAAATATTGGTATAATATATTTTATATGTAAATGACTTATTGTACCATTATTTTTAACATTTTTTACTCTTAAATTGTCTGACATATATTTACAAGGTTTTTTTTATGGCATATTGGGAAAATAAAGTTGGCCGAAAGTTTGGATATGTGAAAACTATGTCCTTGACTAATACATAACATTTTGAAAATGATTATTTTCAAGGGGTTCAAAAAATACACACACATGTTAAAATATATTATTTTTCCTTCCTACCTACCTACCCAACTAGCTCTAGATCATGACAGTTACAACCATTTATTGTAATAGTTTGGAATTTGAATATTTTGGAGCTGTTTTAGTTTTAGGGGGAAAATTGGTGCAGTAGATGAATCTATCATCATGAAGAGACAAAAAGGAAGAATAAAAAGTAGAAAAATGTATATGGGAGATATTCAACATAAAAATAGTTAGGGAATACTAGGAGTAAAAGTATACAAGGGCAAAACATAGAGCGGCAACTAATAAGATATATTTTACGCAATAGCAATAGTAAGGGAAAGTAGAAAAGAAAAAAAAGAGGAAATTTTGCTGACAACAATAAGAATAGAACCAAGAAAGATTAGAGAATTTTTTTGAGTTTAATAAATAGCAGAATTTGTGTTTATAATAGTTTTTTAAGCATAAATTAATATATATGAGTGTTTTATTACTTCATCTTTGCCCTCCCCTATTTCATTTATTATATTATTGGTGATGCCCATCTGGACCTGCACATATTTCATATTTTCTACCAACAACTATCTTTAGAATTCTAGTTTTTCCAACAACTCATATCAGAACCCATAGGTAGTGAGCCCATCTACACATGACAACAGGATATTTAGGTTCATTGCAACAGCCCCCTATATTTGATAGAAAGAACTATGATGTGTGGATCATCAAAATGAAGACTATATTCAACTATCAAGAGCTATAGAAGTTGGTTGAAGGTGGATATAATGAGGTTGTAGACGTGGAAAACTTCAATGCATTAACCCAAGTACAAATGAATGTGTTGAGGGAGAATAAGATGAAGAATGTGAAGGCACTCAACTACATACAAAAGGCTCTTGTTGATTCTATCTTTCCTAGGATCAACAACTACTCATTTCAAAAAATCATGGGACATTTTGCAAAATGCCTATCAAGGGAGTGACCAGGTAAATATTTTCAATTTTTAGTTCTTAATAAGGGACTTTGAGATGTTACAAATGAAGGAGAATGAGTCTATTAATGACATCTTCACAATGATAGTGAATATTGTCAACCAAATGAATAAATGAGGTGATACCTGTGAAGATCCTAGGATCACTGAGAAGGTGTTGAGAAGCCTTCCAATCAGATTTGTCCCTATAGTGGTTTCAATAGAAGAGTCAAATGATTTGAGGCAAATGAGGGTGGATGTGTTAGTGGGTTCCTTCTAAACCCATAAATAGAGGTTGAATATGTCATCCACCTCCTCCCATGAACAGGAATTGAAGACCAATGTTAATATAAAAGGAAGGGGGAGAGGATCAAACAATATAGGAAGAGGAAGAACTTGTATCAATCGAGAAGGTGGAAGGCATAGCCATCAAGAGTAACATAGAAGAGGAAGAGGAAGGAGTAGAAACACTTTTATAGGTGGATCTACATAAAGTTATTATAAGTCTAGCATCCAATGCTATTATTGAAAGTGGTATGGACGCTATGCTAGTGAGTGTAAAATGGAGTATGAGATGAATAAGAAGAATTCAAATTTATCCCATACACAAGAGGCTAAATCAAATAGGAATGATAAAGGTGGAAGCTTGTTTATAACATGCAACATTATTGAGTAGAGTAGTAAAGAGACATGACATTTGGATAGTGGTTGCATCAACCATATGAGTGGGAATAAAGAAATGTTCACCCACATTAATGACTCAATCAAATCAAAGGTGAAGATGGGAAATAATGAGAAGGTTCTCATCATGGGCAAAAGCAACATTTCTATTCACACCAACCAAGGTGACAAAATGCAAACTCAAGATGTTTATTATGTACTTGGGTTGAAAAAAAAATTATCATCATAGGGAAACTTATCCAAAAGGGGTAAAAGTTCATATTTGAGAATGTATAATGCATTATCTTTGATAGGAGTGGTTATAATAGGTAGATTTCACTAGTGAAGATGACAAACAATTGGATGTTTTCATTGAGAATACAAACTGAGATAATAGTAGAGTTTAAAACTATGGTAGTATATGAGTCTACTCTTTGTCATCTAATGTATGGGAATTTGATATTTGGAGGGTTAAGACTTCTTCAAAAGAATCACATGGTGAAAGGGATATGCCTAATAGAACAACCAAATAGGGTGTGTAAAGGATGCATATTAGGGAATCAACATAGAAGTAAGAGATAGAGGTCTTTTATAGATGATCCATTTAGACTTGTGCGGCCTAATGAATACCCCCTCCCTATCCAATAATGTATAATTCATGACATTCATAGATGATTTCAGCTAGAATATATGCATATATTTTCTAAAGAATAAATTAGAAGAATTTGAGACATTCAAGCAATTTAAAGCCATGGTAGAAAAATAATGTGGCCACTACAACAAGCTTTTGAAGAGGAATATAGGGGGAGAGTATATCTATAATGAGTTCATGAATTTTTTCAAGGATCATGGCATAAAGAAACTATTTACAACCAAGTATACACCACAAAAAAATGGTGTGGCTAAGAGGAAGAATAGGACCATCCAAGAAATTCCAAGGAGCATGCTAAAGGCAAAGGGTTTGCCTAATGATATTTGGGCTGATGATGTAGCAACATCTATATACTTATTGGACATTTATACAATGAAAAGTGTTAGGTATATGATCCCTTAATAAGCATGTAGCAACATAAGTCTAAATGTTGAACACCTTAGAGTGTTTAGTTGTGTAGCATATGCATACATGCCAATTTAAAAAAAGAGCAAATGGGATGATAAAGGTGAGAAATGCATATTCATAGGGTATAGTGTCCAATAAAAGGCTTATAAATTGTACAATATTGTTACTAAATAGCTCATAATCAATCTGGATGTTTGATTCTTTGCGTATGAAGCTTAGGAAGAGAGACAAAAAGTGCATGTACAAATAGGGGATAGTGGACCCTGTTGGTTCCTAGTTCTACACCTCTTTCATTCAACCTTGCACACTTGAATAAAATGACAAATAAATATGGAAAACCTAATGATATTTTGTTATATCTAGGGGGTTTGGCATCTATAATAGACCAAACAGAGAAAATGACTGAGAGGCATTGACAAATGGAGTGGTCAGCTCCCTACTACTTTTGGATCTACCAGAACCAATGTGAGAGGACCTATGGGATAACTCACTCATATGAGATTCTGTTATTGAAGCTCCATGGGGATTATTGTCATAAAGAGACATAAATGTGACCAAGGCACAACCAAACTTGGCCAATCGACCCAGGAAGGGTTGTCACAGGGAATGAACCAATTATCTAGATCACATGAAAGTTACTAAAGACAGATGGGTATATGATTGCAATTTTGATTCTATATAATCTTCAACAATAGTAGTCAAATTAAAAAAATGTATCACTATGTTTCAAATCACAAGATGAAAACATATGTTATATAGGAAACATTTTATGTATTTGTAGGGAAAATAAAACTTAATGTATGCAAATGGTTTATTATTTATAGGGTAGGATAGTTAAATAATTATATGAAAGGGTATGGTGTGCTAGTGGTTTAAAAATTGTAGGGTATCTTGCAATATTCATGACATTATTCTTTGCAAAGATGTAGAAAAAAATCAAATGCAAGCTAGTGGAAACTACCAGGAGTAATTTGCATTCATTTGTGTCATTGAAATGTAAATACTCAAATGATTATAAAACCCTAAAAACATAAATTGAAACTAGAATCTCGCATACTCTTTCCCATTACATCCATAAACCTAGGTTGCCCTAACAAGTTACTAAAACAACATATTATAACATAACATAGAAAGGGTTTTATAATTAAGATATATGCTTAGAATAATAACCAATAGTAAGCATGGAGCTAAATTTTTAGTCAATAATATTTTCAAAACACATTTATACACTTCATCAAAAGAAAATAGTTAGAATCACAAATATTTTCCATTAACTTTACAAGAAAATATTACATACATCAATTTTTTAGAATGCAACCATCGAGACAAGCATGGTGATTTTTCTCTTTTAACAATGGAGACATAAACATTTTCTCAAATATTTGTAATGGATTTACACTTACAACCACCTTAGGAAGAGATATAAGATCTACACATATCAGTTGATCCCAAAATATTTTATAGAACCTAGACTTGGGGAAAACGAACAACTAATAATAACCTTGACAATAAAGGAAAATCCATTTATTTATACATTTTGCTTCCTCTTAAAATCTGTGAATGTGGTTTCCAATTTGTAAAACAACCTTCCAAACTTTGCTAAGATGCTTCCAAATGGAAACTGTTCCTTGTCATGCCTAAAATCTTCATCCATTTGCAAGAAAATCATTGCTCCAACTGACTCTACAAAGAATGATGAATATTTTTACCAAAGTCTTCGATATCATGACTGGAGATGCCCTATTACATGATTTGGAAGGTGAAATTTTGTGGTTGAGGTTGAACAAACTTTTTCCTCATCTGTAACTACTTAGAGATGCCCTTGACCACTTGCTTGCACATATGGAACCTCTTAAACAACTACCTTTCCTCTTGTGGACACCAAAGAGATCCCATTACCTTCTGATTATTTCATTGGAATGCTCTAATTTTGGTAGAGGTATAAAATAATCCATCGTCCATTTGGAAAATATGCTTAAGACTGGCCCACATACTTTTATCTACACTATGATCTCTTACACTTCCATGAAAGACCCATCAATTTTAGCTCTTAAGATAAATTTTGTGACATATTGACACATGACACACCCCATCAGATCTAACTAGGCACTCATGGGGCTCAATAATGACTAAGACATTTAATTGGCTCAATACAAATATGTGTCATGTTCTCATGCCATCTTAAAGCTAGACCAAATATGAACCATCAATCTTTTAAGAAGTCTCCAATCATTGACTAAATTATAGACCATTGATCTTGACTTGGGATTTCAAGATCATACCACCTAGAAACTCTATAGGTTCTCTATGTTTTAATTTATTGCTTGGATGTTATTGTACCACGTGAAAGTCTCTCATTCAATCTCTAGCCCCATTGAATTGTTAATTATTTACTTGTACCATTGGATTCTAAAAATATTATCTATCTTTAATCATGAGCTATTGTCTTGACACTTGTCAATTCCACATATGTCTTGAGCCCTTTTAACTTATCCTTTGTCTTACATCATTGATCTCATCTGCTAAAATCAAATGCACTTTATTGATCCTTTTGAACCTAGGATTCATGTGGACTATTGATTTATATCTAGCTGATTATCGTTTTGACACATGTCACTACCACATTTGACCTAGACCCTTTGAAAAGTCTTCTTTCATTTGTGTTGTCGATCTGCTAGATGCATAATCGACTATAAACTATTGATTGGATCGATCACTCATCAAGAGTTTAACACTTTTCCTTCTTGCATATCTCTAGAGGATCTTTGAATTGATGACCCCCACTTATTATCAAATCTATTAATATTTTTCCCATGATGGTGACACTTACCACCTTCTCACTCATCTTGGGACTTTGTTTAAATCTTGACCTATTATACATCATTGATTAGGATCTATACACTTTGCCATTTACCATCAATCAATGAGAACATACTCAAACTTTTAATCATGAACCATGAACTCAATACTTTGCACTCCATACTTGTCCTGGGTCCCTTTGAATTTTCATCTTCGATCACACACCATCGGATCAGCTCTCCCCGATTTAAAATTCATCATTCTATTTTGATCCACTGGGTTGAACATGATCGGTTCAAAGTTATCAATGGAATCAATTAAGTCATAGTTTATGGGAAAAAATTAATATAAATTCTTAGCCCAGGGTTTTTAGTGCATAAATAAATACAATAGAAGCTTTAGGATAGGACTCAAATCTAAGTTCATTTAAAAGTGACCAAACATTAATTAGAATAAATAGGTAAAAAGACAAAGGGCCATGGCAATAAAAGGGACTAAATGTGAATTTTAGACTAAGGTTTAGTCATGTTAATAAACATGACTAAACCTTAGTATAAAATTTAAAATAGGTCCATGGCATATTTAAAGCAATCCCATATAAATTGCTCTTGCCCATTTGAATTTAAATGAAACAACCTCAGCTAGGGCAACTAGAAGAAGGGTTTTAAGGTGATCAGGTATGAATTAAATTTGGATTTTGATAGACCAAAGGTTAGTAAAGACCAAATTAATAGGACACTTGACCTATGATGAACACTTAAAAATAATAAGTGGGCTAAACAAATTAGGTATATATGATTAACAAGGGCTCAATTACTTCAGTGCAATTTTGGGAACTAATACTAGCTCTCACCCAGGGATGTACACCCCCTGTGGGTATGCAAAGAACCCAAAAACATAAGACTAGTTGATAATCCATTTGGCCAAAGAGTTAATACTTAAAGAAAATTATTAGCAAACACCCATGAAAGCTCAACAAAACATGGTAGACCAAAAAAACCATATCAGGAGGACCTAAAAATGAGCACATGAAAAATAACATGAAAATAAAATATACAATAAATGATCAAAGTAGGGGGTAATAAACCAGTAAAACAATAAGACTATACACTATAAAATTATGTACACAGTTTTAAACTCAATCAAGGAAGTGTTTTAGATGTCTACCATTGAGTGGTAACTCTTGTATTTTACCATCCAAGTTTCTCAAGAAGAAAATATGTTCCCCAATCTTATAGTCAATGTAATAGAGACACATCCACAAGGCATTGAATTTACCATGCTTTAATTTTTCCTCATGCATGTTGTCCCATAGTAGAACAAGATCAGCTACTTAGAAGGTTTTTGGAGTGACCTTTCTATCAAATATCTTTTTCAACTTTTCCTTGAACTTGAGACGTCTTTCATGAACTTGTCTTTGAATTTCATCAAGCTCAATAATCTGGTTCATCCATCTTTCATTTATCACATTTTAGTTGTTGCATGTGCTGATAAGTAGGAATTTACAAACTCATAGGCAAAATTGTTTGATCTCTATAGACAAGCTCAAAAGGCCTTTTTCCTATAGCTCTATTAGGCATGATCCTATCATCCCCAAAATAAAATTTTAGTTTTTCACCCCACTTCTTATTTGATTGTAATATTCATCTAATGATTTTGGACAAGTTCTTGTTATTGATTTCTGCATTCCCATTTCTGTGAGGGTGCATAGGTCAATTCAATTCTGTAGTCTTTGGATAATGCTACTAGTGGTTTTTCTTTGAAAATCATGGCATTATCAACAATAACTATGAAAAAAACCCCAAACCTAAAAATAATCCGATTAAGCAAAAAAATCATAACCCCCTGGTGTGTATCCTTCTTTGTAGTGACCACCTTAACCCATTTTGTGAAATAGTCAGTTACAAGTAGTATCCATTTATGTCCAGCACTCGATGAATCAATAATTTCTCCAATAAAATCCATTCCCCATTATCTGAATGGGTTTTAAATCATCACAGGTTGCAAGGCAAGATGACCAAAAGATTTCATCCTCCCTTAAAAGCTCTAACATTTGTCACACTTTCTAACTTTCTGAGCAACATCTTTGAATAGTGATAGCCAGAAATATATAGGTCACTAAATTTTATGAGCTATACCTTTAGGTGCAAAATGACCACCACATATTCCACTATAGAAGTCTTCAATTAGGTTAGTGGTTTATTTTTCTAGCTTGCATCTAAGGAGAACCCCATTCATATTCTTCCACGTAATTCTATTTATAGTCAAGAGTTACTTTTTGGAAATAAGCTTAAGATTCCTCCTTTGATTCTTGTCCATGTCAAGTGGACAATTAAGATTTTTAAAGTAATAAATAATGTCTTTATACCATGGAGACATGTTAAATTCACTCAAGGAATCATCAAAATTGAAAATAGTAGGATTTAACTCAATGACTTGAAAATTAGTCTCAGCCATGAGCTTGGTTAGACCCATCCCTAACACTAACTTTATGGTCTGAATATACATGTCATAATCTTATAACTTATTAACCCATATTCATCTCTTGCTAGCAACTTCAGTCTAAGTGAAGATGTCCATTTCCATGATATGTAGGACATAAGAAACAATCTTTGAATGTATATAAGGTCTGAATGCTTTAAAAACCTTCAATAGAATAAATACATGTTTTCCTATGATGGTGTAATTCAATTCAACACCTTGTATAGGTTTTCTAAAGAAATATATTGGCTACTTGGGACCATCTTCATTTTTTTGCAATAGGACAACATCAATAGTGTTATATGATGCAAAAGAGAAAATATAAAATGGCTTGGTTTAATTAGGGCTAGACAAAATAGGGGCAGACTTTAGAGCTTCTTTAGTTTCATTAAATGCCTGCATGTCCTTTCCCTCCCACTTGATGGTCTCATCCTTCTTCGACATGGAAGTAATAGGTGAAGTAATCTCTTCAAAGTTAGACACAAATCTCTTTATGAAATTAATTTGTCCAAAGAAGGAATGGATTCCCTGCTTGGGCTATGGTATAGGCACTTTGTCAATGGCTTCCACCCTTTTGGGGTCAATCATGACACCATCCTTGGAGATTATATGACCCAATAATTTGGCCTTTTTAACCCAAAATGACAATTCTTTGGATTGAGTGAAATGTCAAAATCCTTGCATCTAATCAACACTTTCTTCAGATGATCCAAATGTTCTTCTCTCATCGTAGAGTACATAGTAATATCATCTTGTTACACAAATATAAACATGTGAATCATCCCTACAAAATTAATGTCCATAGATTGCTAAAATGCTACACCAACATTGATTAATCTAAAAGGGATCCTCATATATACATACGAGCCCCAAGGCATTGTAAATGCAGTCTTGAGTCTCTCAAATTCCTTCACTACAACCTAATTATATCATAAGAATCCATCTAAGATGGAAAACATCTCTAATCATATAACACATTGAAATGAGTTTTCCATATTGGTCAGGGGGTAATTATCATTTAAAGAATATTTATATAAATTTTTAAAATCCCCACACAAAAGGATGTCACCATTTTTATTTCTCACAAGGACTAAATTTGTAACCCATGATGAATACCTGATGGGTTGAATGATACCATCATCCCTTATCTTATTTAACTCATCCCACATCTTAGTGGCCAACATGGGGTAAATAGGTCTCTATTTCTACATGAAAGGTTTGATATCAGGTTGTAATGGGATGATATTTTGGAACAATTCTTCGCTATATGATTTCTACTCAAAATAAGACCATGCTTAACAATCTTGGTACTTTCTTAGCAGCTACATGTAAGCTTGATTCTTAGCTGTACTTAAGTGATTACCTAGCCAAACCTTCATTGGATTCTCATGACAACCCAAATTAATCTCAATCACAACCTTTGAAATAAATGAGTCCCAGGTCTTGATTCTATCCACTCCATCAAAAGATGCTTCTAAACTTACTAATTCTCTATGGAGCATATTTGTCTTCAGCTGAGTAATGTCCTTCCCAATCAAGGTTTCTTTTCCATCACAAACTTACACAATAAATTCCAAGTCTATTAGATGATCATGGAACACAACCTCATAATTCATAAACCTCTTACTTTGTTCATCATCATCAAACATCTACCAAAGATGAACATTGTCTAGGATTGAAGGCCTAACAGGGACTTCCAATTGATACTAATAATGAGGACTTGTATTTATAATGTACAATTGGGTACCTAACCCTACAAGTTTGCCAGTGTCTTCATTGAAACTTCATTGATGATAACAAAGATTGAATGCATCAAAGAATTAAAGCAAATCCTAGATAACATTATGATATTATTTCAACCATTTGTTTTTGGTGGCATAAGCATTGTATAAATACTTCACCACTAGCTCAAAATCACGCTTAGAAATGAATATTTTAATTGCATGTTCATGGGTAATTTTTAAAATAAGAAATTGTGCCTCATACATAGAAATATTATTAGTACACTCAAAGGATAATTGAACAGAAAACTTGAAGCACTTACCAGTGGGGATATATAATACCACCCCTCCTCTATTTCCAAAATTGGAGCAATCAACACATCTTCCAAATTGCACCTTCACTATCAAGTTCAACATCAAGAGCAATAGGTTTTTCATTAGTGTCAACATTCCCAATGAAGTTCCCAAGCCCAATATGTTTGTATAATACTTCATTTTGAGCATGTTTTACATCTTGAATTACATGTAGCATCTTCAAATCTCCCTAAAGTTTGACCATCTTACCTTCCAACAGAGTGGTGGCATAGGAAAGGTCTATTTGTACACTTCCACCCATGCTATCAACCCATTTAGGTCACAACAACATCCCCCACATAGGTGGGTAGTCCACAACTACCATGAACATATTCAAATATGTACTTGGATTCACTACCAACCAATTTACTTGTCTACCAACTAGAACTTCTCATGAGTCCATGGAATAACACGTATCAAAGGCTAATGTAATCTTAACTTTGAGATCATTTAAGACACCCATGGGTATTACATTACAATAAGTACTAGAATCAAACATGAAATTGTGGATAGTAAGATCATTGATCAATAGGGTTGTATAAAATGGATCCACATTCAGCTGACTCTCTACTAATGCAATCCCCAAATAGACTTCTGAGGTGAGTTCAACAACATCCTTAGGTTCTTCATCACTTGTTGGGGATGTTTGGGGTAAATCCATTTCATTTGAAGTTGAATTATCACCAAATTATAAGTGTTCAAATTCTCTCTTCCTATTCTCAGGTATTCTTAATAATTCAATAAGTGGCATGGTGATTTTTAGTTGACTCAACACTTGAGCCATATCACATATACTATACTGATGAAGAGGATTATTTGGTGGAAGGGTGCCAACACCTCCAACTAGAATGCAATCACTTAAAGTCTAAAAAGGAGTAGGTTAGGTTGGATTAGCATGCTTAGTAGCAACCTTCAAAGGTGTATTTTGTTTAACATCATTCACACCCTTTAAAATACTAGATAGCAAAGTTACTTTATTTTTACCATGATCACCTCTAGGCTTAACGAATCGGGAAATAGCTAATAGTTTTTTAGTATTCAAAATTGTCATAGTTTCATTGGCTTCCTTACTTGCATCCCCTTCACTTTGATTTGTAGGGGTGTTGTCTTGAGGAGCAACAACTAGTTGCCTACTTCTCAAGTAATGATCCTTCTGTAGCCAACTACTTCATTAATTAATAGCTACCTATCCTCAAATGATAAAATTCTCCCATCATATTTTTTAATCATCATTGATCTTAAAAAGTGAAAATCATGGAAAGGTAATTCATATCCCTATGCCATATTAACCTCATAAGAAAATTCGTGAGTTTTGATACATACCTTTTGTACCACACTCCAAAACTAATTAACAATGACAAGACTCATCAATTATGTGGGGATAGATATCTTAATTTCAGGGAGTTGATAATTGAACATCTTAATCTCATCACCAAATGATGCAGACTCAAGTTCATCTGCATCTTCATCAACTAGTTTAGCTTTATGAAAGTGAGGATGTTGAAAGAAGTACTTGTAATACCAATCAACATTAATGACATAACCTACCACATTTACCTTAGTAGTTAATAGATCAGAAACTTCTTTCATAGCTCCTTTATTCTGATGTCTATCTATTCTTTCATCATGTGTAGGCCTCTTCCCTTTATTATTATCTCTATTATGGAAATTAGACCCCCTTTATGCTTGATTTGGATTTGAAACCCTCTCATGACTAGTAGACACATGAGGTACCCCCTTCTTATCCCTAACAATCTTTTATGACATCTCTTTGACAATGGACGTCAGAGTCTTAACCATTTCCTTAAGATTGGTATTCTTAGTGGACTATGTTTTTTTAATATTTTCACATCAACCTGCTTGTTCATGGGATTTACCATAGCCTTTATGTTACTCTCAATTTGGATGGCCATATTGAATGTAATTGCATATTTGCAGGAGCATCATCTCATAATTAACATATATCTTTTTTATCAAAGGCATCACAATATATTATCAATCACGATGCCTTATGCTATCGGGCAGTCACATCATAGCTTTGTTGGACCATGTGTTGATGTCTTGCATGCATTCAATAGGATTTTTTTTTATTTTTTCAAACATAGATAAAAGAAAACTTAGGTCAAATCTTTCAACATACTAAAATTTGAAAACATTCTTCATTTCTTTTCATGAATCAATGCATCTACGAGCAAGAGAATTTAACTAATCTCGTGCATCTTGTTCCAACATGTGCACAAATAATTTAATTCACACATCTTTGTGCTCAACCTCATAATCTTCATGATATTTTTAAAATCCATTAGGAGCTAATCACCACTTACTACATCATTTCCATAAAAATTTGGAAGACATTTCCTTACTTCATTTGGGACTTCATTATGATAACCTTACTTGTCATCAAAATTTATAGGCTTAAATCTAGAAATGTGGAATGCAAGATGTTCTTTCTCATCTGGGATCCTATGATGCATGATTGGTTTAATTGGAGGTTCAAGAAAAAATATAACAGGGATGTGAGGGGGTAAATGAGGTGGACTTTGTGGATCAAGCTTAGGAGGGGATTCAGCTGGTTGAGAAGGAGTTAGGTAGTAAGCAGGACTATGAGTTTTTGAATGACTAAAATAGATATGAAATTCCTCAATAATGGGAATTAAAACAAAAATTTCAATATTATTAGAATCTTGATAGTTAGGACACTGCTTAGAAGCTAAAATTTTCCCTTTAAGAGGCCTCCAAACTTGTCTCCCTCTTTTTTGATAAATACTTAGGGGTGAGAGAAGTTGCTTCAATGGGTCCCCTTTGAAGGATGATCTAAATCCTTCAAGCTTTGAAAATGATAAAATACTCAAAGATGAAAGCTAACATAGATATTCAAACTAAGTAATGATCTTTCTTGAAACTAGATGATAAAATCAAATTTAGCACTAGAATAAAAATTCTAGAACATACATGGTAAAAACATACTTGCTAAATTTAATGATGAGATAAAAGGTAAAGACACTAAATTTTTTAGAATTATGTCTGAAAGTAGAGAAATCACCTTCCATCATGTAATTTTAATAACTCTTTACAACAAACCTAACATAAGTCAAATGTCAAATATTTAACTTCTTGGAACATCCCCAGTGCACTGATGTGGAGTTAATGGCAACCATAGTCCAAACATAGAAAACAACAATAAAGAACTTCAAAATATAAGATACCTATAGGGATCTATAAGAGTCCCCTAGAAACACAAGTAACCAGGAATTCAATTTAATGAGTGGTAATAGTGATAGCAAGTTGTTGGTTCCCAATTATACACCTTTTTCATTCAGCCTTGCACACTTCAATAAAATAAAAAATAAAAATGTAAAACCTGATGATATGTAATTATATCTGAGGGGTTTGGTATCTAAAATGGACTAGATAGTGAAAATGTCTAAGAGGCATTGACAAAGGGTATGGTTATCTCCCTATTACTTCTATCTCTACCTGAATGAAGGTTAGAGGACCTATGGGTTAGTTTTCTCACATGGAGATATTCTGCAATTTTACCTCCATGAGTATTATTGTTCCAAAGACACACAAATGTGACAAAGGCATAAAAATCTTCTTCAATCTACCCGAGAAGGGTTGTCACATAGAATGAACAAATACTTTATATTGTATACAAGCTATTAAATATGGATGGGTATATGACTACAATTTTCATTCTATATAATAGTTAACAACATGGGTCAAATGAAAAACTGCAGTAGTATGCTTCAAATCACAAGATGTAAACATATGTTATATAGGAAATATTTACTACATTTGTAGGGAAAATAACACTTATAGTATGCGAAGGATGTATTATTTTTAGGGTATGATATGATAGGATAGTTATATAATTATAAGAAAGGGTGTGGTGTGTTAGTAGTTTTCAAATAGTAGAGTATCTTATAGTATTAATCACATTATTCTTTGTAAAGATGCAGAAAAAACTCAAATACAAGCTAGTGGGAACTACAGTAAGTAATTTGTAATCATTGGTTCCATCTAAATGTAAATACTTAAATGATTTTGAAACCCTAGAAACATACATTGAAAATAGAATCTGACATACTCTTTCCAATTAAATCCATAAACCTAGGATGCCCTAATAAGTTATTCAACAACATATTATAAAATAACATAGAAAGCGTTTTATAATTAAGATCTATGCTTAGAATGACAACCAGTAGTAGCATGAAGCTAAATTTCCAATCAACAATATTTTCAGAACACATTTCTACACTTCATCAAAAGAAAATAGCAAGAACCACAAATATTTTCCATTAACTTTGTAATAAAATATTACATACATCAATTTTTTAGAATGTTTTCATGGGGACAAGCATGGTTAGTTTGATTTTTGATAAGGTAGACATAAACATGCTCTCAAAGCTTGATAATGGATGTACACTTACAACCACCTTAGCAATGGAGATAGACATATACACTATAGTTGATCCCAAAAAAGTTATAGAACCTAGACTTATAAAAAATGAACAACCTACAACAACCTTGATAATACAGAAAAAGTCCTCTATTTATACATTGTTCATCCTCTTTAAATCTGGGACTTTGGCTTCAAATTTACAAAAAAACCCTCTAAATTCTACCTAGATGATTTCAACTAGAAAATATTCCTTATCATGCCTAAAATATCCATCCATTTGCAAGAAAAATCATTGCTCTAACTGCCTCTATAAAGAATCATGAAGATTTGTAATAAATCCTTTGACTTTATGATTAGAGTTTCCCTTTTACATGATCTAGAAGGTGAAAATTTATGGTGGAGGCAAAATAAACTTTGTCCTCATGTGTAACTACCTAAATATTCCCTTCACCACTTCCTTAAATATCTGGAACATCTTGGATAACTATGTTTCTTCTTATGCACACCAAAGATATCCCATTAACTTGTGATCATTTCATTGGAATGCTCTATTTATGGTAGAGGAAGATAATGATTTTTGGTTCATCTATAAAATATGATTTAGAATGGCTCATAGACTCTATTCTATACTGTGATCTCTTGATCTTCCATGAAGACCTATCAATTTTAGATTCAAATCTAAATTTTACCACATATTGACACATGGCACTCCACATCAAATCCAACTAAGCACTCATGGGGCTAAATAATGACTAAGACATTTAATTGGATCAATCTATACATGTATCATGTTCTCATCCCATCTTGAAGCTAGATCAAATATGCACCATCAATCCTTTAAGAACTTTCCAGGCATTAACTTCAACATAGTCCATTGATCTTTACTTAGGCCTCTTAGATCCAACCACTTGGAAACATCGTAGGTTGTCTATGTTTTTTATTGATTGGATGCTATCGTACCATGTGGAAGCCTCTCATTAGATGTTTGGCCCCATTGAATTCTTAGCCATTTTCTCACACCATTGGATCCTTGATATATGCTTGAGATTCAATCATGAGTTTTGGTCTTGACTCTTATTAATTCCACATTTATCCTAAGCGCTATTGACTTGTCCACCTTCATCTCGCACCATATATCTCATCTACTGAGATCAACATGGCCTATCGATCCATCTAGATCTATGATTAATGTGGACCATCAATTTATATCTAGACCATTTTAGTTATGATACATGTCACTACTGCATTTGACATAGACCCTTTGGAAAGTCTTCTCTCATTTGTACCATCGATCTCCTAGATGCATGATTGATTGCAAACCATTAATTTTCTTGGTCACTCATCAAGAGTTTGACATTTTTCCTTGTCACAGCTCTCTATAATGTCTTTAACTTGATGACCCCCACTCACTATTAGATTTATTAATAAGGTTCTTGAAATGGTGACACTTATTATATTCTCTCTCATCCTTGGGATTTTTTGAAATATTGACCAATTATGTATCATAGATAAGGATTTATATGCTTTACTACATACACTCGATCCATAAGAACATGATCTAACTTTTAATTGTGTCCTACGAGGTTGACACTTGGCACATCCATGCTTGTTATGGGTCCCTTTGAGTTTTTAGCTTCGATTGTGCATCATTACATCAACTATACTCAACTCTACATGTACCATTTGATTTTTATCCATTGGGTTGGATTTTATTGGTTTAAAATTAAACATGCATAACAGTTTAAGGTCTAAACATTCTATTCATGAGAATTTTAATCTCGTCATGGACTTACCATATAGATAAAATAAAAATAAACATTTGAAAGATATTTTCAAAATCTTCCTATAAATCTTGATGCATTTATATATTCATTCTTCCTTATTTGTTAGCAAATATCGAACACCATAAATAAATTTAAAAATAAAATTTAAGAGCCAAGTCTACAATATGAATTGTGAAAAAGCAATTGCAACATACTAAAAAAACACTTAACAAATGTCAAATACTATTATATTTCGAACATCCTTTCAAATGAAAATTATTGACACCTTATAAATAGGTATGACTAAAAATAAGATGATTAATACCACTTATTGAATATCAAGGAAATAATTCATTAATAATTCATTACAAGGTTCTAAATCTAGTAATCACATTTCTAACAAATTTCTAAGAGATGTTATCATCCCTCCATATTCTGCAAACTCCTTATACCATATAATGACTTGCATGCTATGTGTGGAAATAAAAACATATCATGCATTTTAATTTTCTTGGCAATAAAAAAATGTCATGGAAAATAATTTGCTTTATTGAATCTATGTTAGTCATATAATACTATGTAAATATAATATTATAGATTAAAATAGACTATAATTATGAATTTAAATTATAGTTATATTATATATAATAGAATATTATATTTAATGTATTACAGTATTGTAGTATATAATAAATTATAAAATACTATATATTTAATATTTATTATATAAATAAATTATTATTATTATTAGAGTTTTATGAGACACATTATATTTAATAACTAGTTGTCCAAACATGCATTTTATGTCAAAAGAGATGTATTTTTTTTTTTTGGTAAAATGAGGTTTTGCTATTTTCAAGGGTTTATGAGGATGACATGAAGATATTTTGATTATGAGAAGGCTCCAATTAAATCAATGCTAAAATTTTGTTGATGTAGAGACAAGACATTGAGGTTCCAAAATATATATTGTAGCTTATGTTCATTTATGCTACGACTATGTTGATGCCTAGAGAAATTACATGATTTTTAAAAACATATAAAAACACCATACTTATAGTATTAAATAAAGGGC
The DNA here is from genome assembly GCA_037957365.1 of Torreya grandis. Lineage (NCBI taxonomy): Eukaryota > Viridiplantae > Streptophyta > Pinopsida > Cupressales > Taxaceae > Torreya > Torreya grandis. Next base: position 825,570 of record JARHVA010006574.1, read on the forward strand.
TAGGAAATATATAACTTGTAGGGGGTAAAATATTTCAATGTGAGCTATGAGACAATGAAGAGTGACAATGATAGGGTATTTCAAGTGATATCATATACCACAAGCATAATATCATACAAATAAATCAAGTTAAGGGTAGTTGTTATATTTACATAATGTGTATCCATTAAAAAGGTGTTTGTAGCTTGCAGGGTGGTAGCATCTTTTATTGACAATTTTCTATTTCATTGCAGAATGACTCCATATCTGACATGCAAATTAAATCAACAATGTTATGCCATTGAGATGTGGGAAATACATTTAATTTATTGATTCTATCTTGTTACATTAATTTAAGTTCATATGAATACCTAATATTTTTCAAAGTGTAGGTCACAATGGTGCATAAGGTGGCATTGCTTGTGATACAATGCAAATGTCATGGTGGAGGAATCACCCGTTAAGAGAAATTGGTCGATTAGTGGTTGGTCCCATGTGGTAGGAAATGTTGGTAGATTTAATTATCATGCATTAGGGGGTTCCCACATCTTATGGTTAAAATGGGAATATACTCTAATAATGAAAAGAAGACACTAAAAAAATAAAAAAATTAAATATGAGTTCATTATTTATAAATTAAGGCCAAAACAAATAATGGCACCAACCATTCATAGGATTTCATCAACATATAAACATGTAAAATAATTATTATTATCATTTTCATCATCATCTTCAAGCTTGTTTTATAAATTTGGCAATATTTTCAAATTCAAAGACTTTAACTATCTTAAAATTTTAGTTTCTTGATTAGAACTCCCATGAATAGTTTCCATAATTACAACTGAGAAAACATAATATAATAATAATTAATATTATAAAATACTATATATTATATATTTTATTTTTATACTTTTTTATTCCATCACTTAAAATATCTTATCATTACCCCTCACCATCATTGTTGTGCAACACATCCATAAATATTTTGTTGCTTTTATGATCTATATGGCCTTGCCTTCCCCACCACTTTGTCACTACATAAATTAACTATGAAATGAAACATTCCTCCCTTCATAACTCATTTCCATGCCATATGGAGGAACACACCACCTAATTTTTAACCATCATTTCCACTAGAGATATCATAATATTATTGCTTAATGCTTTGATAAAAAAATGTGAGATGGTGTCAATGGACATGAGATTCAAGTGAGGTGAGGAAATTACTTTGTACTCTTTCACTTAAAATTTTATATAAATATATTTTAAATAAATACTAAAATAATATATGACTCGCTATAACTTTAATTACTAATAGATAATTGAAACTGATTTTGTAATCATAAATAATGTTACATCATGATTCCTCGCTAAGAAAAGTATTTGATTATCCATGGATATTTCTGGTTGACACCTTTGATATTGGCTATATTTATATTGTTATGAGATAATAGGATATTTCTTATGATACATGTTGCATGGTTTTGAGTTAGTTGTACTAAATGTGTTTACATTAGAAACATGCTAATGTGTTATTTCAGTGATATTTTATGATGTATTTTATATTGTTAATACGATCTAACTACCTGCTTGTTATGAGGTTGACGCATGATAACTCATCCCTCAGAGTGTTATGGAGGGAGAGAATCATAGGATAGGGTGACATATACGTATATGTCATAGGATGATAAAAATAATTTGGTAACAACCTTGCACACACCGTAGCAACTAGCACATGTCATAATTCATAATAAATTCTCTATGCATGTGATTGTTTTTGCTTGCATTAAAAATTTGATTGCTATGATTCTTTAGTATAGTTTAAATATCTTAATGAATTGATTTTTCATCATTGTATAGTTGACCATTAATGCTAGTAGAATCTTTATTAGTGTACTTAGATTTAAAAATCTAGGCTATTAGTTGATGACATTATCGTTAAAATTTATGACAATAAAATATGTTAATTAAATAATTAAATTATGATTTTTTTATAATTAATGTTAAGATATATAAAAAATTTGAAATTATAATGCAAAAAAGAAAAAAAGAAAAATAAAATAATAAAAAAAGAGATGAAATGAAAAAGTAATAAAATTGAAAAGAAATAAATACATTAAAAAAAATAAAGGGGGAATATATTTTAAAAAGAAGAACTATGCCTTCTTGTTTATCATGGATTATGTGAAAAATAAAAAGTTATTTTTTAAAGAAGAAAATAGACGTAGCTAGAGGTGTAGCATAGGAGAAAAAGCATAGACAAATCATTGGTAAGAGTAAAATCTAGGTCAAGTATAGTACAAGTTGCCAAGTAAGCCATGTCATTACATTTATTAATATATGTATATGTTTATGAAATTAGAAATCTACTTTGTGTTTGCAATGGCCATGGAATGAATTTGTAAATCATAATAGATTTGAGTGAGTAAAAATTTGTAGTTATTATTCACACCCACTCATAGATAGGTGTTGCCCTAGTAAGAACAATATAGAAAAAATGATAAAATAAAAGCCTTCAATAGATTAAGATGTCAAATTCAATCTATTAATATGATTTAAATAAGTACAAGACAATTTTAAATCTGTTCATCTACCTTAGATAATTAAAGCATGTGCATATACATATCATCATTGTATCTTTATTTGTGGGTATTGTTTATCTAAATATAGCTTATGGCATCACTTAATTTATATCTCTAGCCTACATAAAATATCAATTGAAGTCATTATAATCTTTAATAATTTAGCTAGATGCCTCCCTTTAGTATGCAAATATAGCCAATATATTTTATAAACTATTATATATATCATATTCATATGCTTATATATATATATATATATCCCTAAACAAATTTTTTTATATTTATATCTATATATATGAAATCAATTCGCTAGTAGTGTCATTGTATATTCTGACCCTCAGCCATTATAATTCATTAATGGCATCTTGATAGGGATATATAAATCATTGTATTTTTATAGACAACTTATTATATATATAAATAAGTCTCTACTTATATAATTATTATAGCGTTGCAATGGTTGTTGAGTCGAATCAAATTTTAATACATAACCTTTTCCATATTTAGATAGTCTATGTATTTAAACTAATCATTATATGTATATGATGCCAATTTTTGAGTCGTTGAACAATCCTTATTTAATATCTAGATACCTAATATACCTTAGTCATTGTAATGATAAAGTATATTAAACATAAGCTTTGTTTTCACTATTTGATTCAAATTAAGCATTGTTGCATATTAAATCCTCTTTATGTGGTATTGATGTATATTAGGCACTGACATATATGGGTTTAATTAGGTTCATTGATATTATAATATCAGCTTATGCAATGAGTAGAATTATTATAGGTGTCACTATACTCTGTTATTTCCATCCTAAGTAGAGGGTATTAAGTCTATGTATTTTTTTTAATCATAGTCTATATGACAAATAAGGAAGTCACCATATGTAGAGGTATGTTCCTTTTCTATTGGGAATTCACTTTAGTGGAACAATTTAGTAATATTTTGGTGGTTTTAAAAAAATATACGAACATCTAGAGCCTTAACTTTAAAAGAAGAATTGGTTATATAGTAAGGACTATATAAGAATGGCATAAGTTTAAAGTAGTAATTAATGAAAATCCTTAAGAGATTAAGAGTTTATTTTTCCTTAAATGAGTGTAATTACTCTATATTGCTAGTTAAACCCAATCAATAGCTGAATCTATATATAATAATAAATTATGACTTTTGGGATATGCAAGCCTATATTAGTGAAATATTAACTTAAATAATTATAGACAGATATAAAAGTATTTAAATTATCTATTAATGATGGTTAAGACTATAAATCATAGTCAAATTACAAGTGATCATAATGGTTGAATAACCTCATGAAAATTTCATTTAGGAAAATTGATAACTATATGTGTTATGTGTGGTTATTATATTGACAATCCTCTAAGTGTTTAATGATGTATGGGAAGGATAGAAAACCCAAAAAATTCTTCATTATGATCAGTACGGGTTTATTATAAATAAATTATGAGTAAAAAACATGTGGTGTAAATGTAACCTTAAAATAATTTACAATATGCTTAAAGTGAGATATAGGTGTTAATGTGCCTATTAACATATCCATGTACATAGGCGTGCATTCTTACGATTATAGTTCCATGGATGGATTATAAACTATACTAAAGAATTATGTATAATAAATCTTTATGAATGCATGCATTTAAACCCCAAAACATATAACAAATGCTATATTATATTACTCTATGTTTCATATATGTTCAGACTTGTTTTGTTATATCTAGTTATTTTTATAAAGGCTTATGAATCCATACATTTGTAAATAATTTATTATATTAGTTACAATTCATAGTAGTTATGCTTAAATATACTAGAGTATGGTAATATAGGTTATCATAAGGTGTTGAATGTTTGGAAACTAGTTGCGATAGTTAGAATTGGAAGTTAAATGTGTAATTCTAACCAGATGGTATTAACTGTAGTCATTATTTCTAGTATATGATAGATAATAATGTAAGATTCATTCATATGTTTGATACAATAAATGTATGTTTTGGTTAATCCTATGTTTGGCATGTTATGTGATGTGATTTCTACTAGGATGCAAATTGTATGAATCTTGTAGGTAGATTATGTTTGACCAATATTTAATTGTGGATATGAAGTAAAGAGTCAGATGGACTTCACTAGATTATTATCATCACAATGTCAGATGAAGGCAATATGATCAAGTGTTGTGTATTAATTTTAATTGATCTAAATATCACTATTATTTATTATTCATAAAACTTTATCCAAATTATGTTTAGTGAGACATAATCATTTCATGAGTATGCTTTACATTTTTTGTGCTATAGCTTACAATATAATGATTCTTCTATGATACACTGCATGTTCAATTTTAGAAATCATATAGCACAAGGGTACTTACTTGTCTCTCTAAATTTTTGTGATGTCTTTATCTACTCATCCATGAAGGAAATGACATTCCCTAATGGGATGTGGGGGATAATTTGTCCATGGATGATGTGGAAAAACACTCAAATAATGTTCTCCTTCCCCACAATAGTACTACTTATCAAGATGATACTTGAGATTGCCACAGATACTAGAGTTTGAGAAATATGCTATAGGGAAGCCATGTATCTCATATGTACATTGTATTGTATTTTAATTATTATTTAAATATTATCATGAAAGGATTTATATTTAATAATTTTTTGTATATTGATATTAGTGACTATAGACTTGTATCAGCCATGGATGAGCTTATGTTAATTACTTTCTATATTCACACTATGTTGCATTGTCATGTTAGTAGAGATTAATGATTTATGATGTAATATGTATTTATCTTTATCACACATGATTACTTTGTATGATCTTTATTTATATTTTATTGGTGTAATATATTTTTGGTACATGTGTTTAATTAAAACAAATCATGTATTTCTAAATATATCCCAGTGGGGATGTTACATGTGGTATTAGAACTACGTCTCAAACTCTAGAACCTAATGATTCGACTAAAGTTTTCATATCCTTTGATTGAAAGAAAAGAGGGTGAAATCTAGATCTTATTGAGAGTTTCCATCGAATGCTAAGTATAACAACCCTCCATTTGATCCTAGCTGATTTACCACTAAGTAGTTGACAAAGATTGACTAGATTTTAATAGTCTTGAATGATACAAAGGATCAGATTATATCTCTATAGAAAGTGATCCATGGCCATGAAGATGAACAATAGTTATACATACCTGAATATCATCTCACTAAACAAGAAAATCCTTAAGATGTTAGACCTCAGGTAACTATAGAGTTAGCTAGAGATATGAAGAAGGTAAACCCACTTATGTTCGATGGGACTATTATGAGTGATGGAGTTGAGGCATGGCTGACCAAGATGGAGATGTATTTTTAGATTAAAAACTACTATGTGGTTAACAAGGAAGTATGAGGAGCATACTTGTTGGCTAGTGTGGCAACTTTGTGGTGGGTTAACAAGAGGATGGAAATCAATCTTAACTCAACCACTATTACTTGGGATTAATTTATGACTTTATACACTTCATGGTGGCTCTCATAAAATTATTTTGATTATAAGATCTTAGATTTATAGAATAACAAGCTAGGTGATTTGTTGATGAATTAGTACTGGGAGTAATTTACCAAAATTCTCATTATGAACCTTTGTACCTGGTAGATAAATGGTTTAGGATCAAGAAGTTTATCATGGTTTTGAGGCCCCATATCAATGGAGATGTGAATGCTCATGGATGATCTATCATGGACTAGGTATTTGAGAAGACGGATAAACATGAGAAGAAGTTGAAGTTTATTTCTCAAGCTAAGGACATGTTAAAAAAAAGGTTTATAAATTCTATGTCAACCTTAAAGAAGAAGAATTGGAAATAGAGGAGTGGAAAGTCCATGAAGCTGTTCAAAAGATAGAATGCCAAGTTTAACAATGGTTTAAGCAACAAGAAAGAGGGTACTGGATCCAAAGGTGATTTCAAGGGAAATAAATAGAGTGAAAGGAAAGGTCCACTTGAAGGTTGTTTCATTTAAAGAGATGACCATTATTCTCATGATTATCCTTAGAACAAGTCAAAATATAAAGGTCCTAATCCCTGGTAGGGTAGTTTTTCACAGTGGATTCATGTAACAACCAATAGTCAATAAGTTAAATATCAGGCATTACCCATAGAGCTATCAGGTACTTTGTTTGACCATCTAATTTTAATTTTAAAATATACAAGAGCTAAATATTGTTTTATATCTCCTACAATGATTAGTAAATTAACTAGAAGCGCTAGTGCATGGTCAGTATAGTTTGGAAATGACTCCAAAGTCATGGTTGACAAGTATTTAGTCCTAGTAGAGATTAGGTTTCCTTAATTCATAATATTTGTTGATCTATATGTATCACCACTAGGTTAATATGATGTGATCTTAGGAATCAAATATATTACAAAACACAAGGCCAAGGTTGACTACTACCTGAAAAAGTTTGAGTGTCTTGATGATTTTATTAATCAAATAGAAATTCAAGGTGAGAAGTTGAAGCTTAGATATATTTTTTCAATGCATCTTAATATCGATCAATAAAAAGGGTTCCAAGAATATATCATAAATCTAAATAAAATAGAGGAACCTAAGGAATCATCTCTTTCAGATTACCCATTTCTTATAGATTTTCATGATGTGTTTCCAAAATAATTATCAGGTTTGCCTCCTAGATGTGAGTTTGATTTTTCCATTGATATCATTCCTAGTTCAGAACCATAGTCTAAGGCACCATTTAGGATGACAACCACTAATTTTGTTGAATAGAATGCTCAACTTCAATACTTTTTATCTAAGGGGTTGATCAGACAAAGTGTTGCATCATGGGGTGGACCAATTATTTTTGTCAAGAATAAGGATGGCATCCTCTGAAATTGCATTAATTATAGAATATTAAATAAGGAAACCATAAAAAATAGGTATTTTATACCTCATATAGATGATATTTTTTATCAAATGCGAGTATCAATACTATTTTATAGGATTAATGTCATGTCCCCTTTTTCGTGGACATTGACAAATTTGATGATTAGCCTATTATACGACCTTCGTAGGCTAATAGGATGGATAGAGGGTCATAATGGAGCTTGGCTTGACTTTGATTCACAGAATTTCTACATTTGGTTTTCATTCGAGCTCTTTCAGACACATTTGGCCTGAGCTCCTACTTTTTAGGGATATTTGATATGCAGCAGAGCACCTTTATTTTGGTATGGTCATGTGCGGAATCACTCCCTGATTCACTAGCTTCGATCGGTTTGAGCATCTGACATGTATTGAGGGAGATATTAATATTTGATTGATTTAATCAAATATTAATTATTTAGCCTATTTTTAATTAGAAACCCTAATTCTAATTTAAGAAACCCTAATTAGGGCAAGCATATCTTTTGAGGGTATAAGGGTTTCTCGTGGAGGCCATTATTGATTATGCATTGATTATTGATTATTGAAAATTGAAGAAATTCTTCTGTGAAGACTGAGCCAAGGGTTCCAGGATTCCATTGCAGTGGAGAACGTCAACTCTTCATTGTGTGTGATTTAGAGGCTATGAGATATCAGCTAATTTATTGCCAAATTGAGAGATAGCTTCATCCAAAAGTTATCACAGAGGTACAAATTTGAGAGATAGCTTCATCCAAAAGTTATCACAGAATTTCAGGGTTGAGAGATAACTTCACACAGAAGTTATTACAGATATTCCAGGTATTTATTTATTTAGTTTTTGATCCAATAAGTTATACAGATATAGATTTTCTGTGTTAGAATCGTATATTCTTGAGATCAGGGGTTGAAAACAGGGAAGTTGTGCTTAATTGGCAGCCGTACGAAGTCCATACAGGTCCGTACAAATCCACGCAGACACCGACCTCGGTAGACAGAGATCCCCAGTGACCGACATCGGCCGACTGGAGACCGATGTCGGCAAAGAAGGACCTACAGTGACCGACGTCGGTAGTATATCGATCGACGCCGGTGACTGTGTGTTCGACACAGCAGGCCGAGACCTTCCAGAATTCAATTTTTGCTTCCAGATTTGCAAAGCCAGGGTTTTCAAGATTGTATTTCATATTTATATGCATAAGAGAGGACTGCAATTGTAATAGTTTAGAAGGACAAGTGATAAGATCTGTGATTTACTATTGAGAGACTATATTATTGTTATCATTTTGAATTTATTCAACATAAATTATATCTTTGTTCAGAGTTTTTTTGTGTTGCTATATTTCCTGTTTGGAGGGGATATTACAGTGGTATCAGAGCTAATGTCTTGCCATCCTGTTGGGTAGTTTGGGTATCAGTGTGGCGCTAACAGGGGTCAAAGATTTGGAAGAAAGAGTGCACAATGCAAAGAAGAAGTTAGAAAATCTAGTACAGCAAGCAGATGACATTCTAACAACTTTGGAGGAGTTAGAAATTTATTTAAGCAAGGTTGAGTAGTCAAATTCTTATGAGATGCAAACAGCGTTATCTCCAGCATTTGATTCGTTGGTGAAGCCCCGATTATTGAGACATTATGATGAGGTGGTAAGACTTGCAACTCTCTCTTGTATTAGTGAAATCATGAGGATAATAGCTAGCTTTAATTTTTATGATGATCAGATTATGAGAGAGGTACTTCATGCCATGGTGAAGAGCTTCTAAAAGTTGGATGAAATTAGAGACCCTCATTTCTCAAAGAGGGCGAGATTACTTGAAACATTTGCAAGGTATGGATTTGAAAACATTATGATGTTAGTAGGTTTTATTGGTGGCATTCGCAAGATGTTTAAAATATTTTGGAATATTTTAGATGAGTTTCATTCCAGTGATGTATTAGCATCAATGCACTCTATCATGTTCACAATCTTGTTTGAGGAGGAGGATAAGATTTCTAAACTTTTGGCAGAAGATTTATGGTATGTCTGGACAAAAGATAAAAATGTCTCACCTAGAGCCGGTATGTGGTTAAAGAGTTTAATTGATAGGCCTAAGTATCATAGCACTCTCCCTTTGACATGCAAAAACTTGAATGATGAATTTGATAGACATGTTGATCCAATACAGGGAGACATTAACACATCTTTAGGTAATGATTTATCTGCACTATCTTCACAGGTAGGAGTAGTTGAGGATGTTGTGGATGAGTTTTGTCTTAAGGTGAGTTCAGCTCAGGTTTTAGACAGTGAGGATGAGTCTGATGCTTGCATTCAAAGTGTGGAGGTATATTCAGAGGTTAGTACATTGAGTATTGGTGATGAATATGTTTCTATAGCTACTTATGAGGATCTTGTTGTTGAGGCTGACACACATATTCAGGATTTGGGAGTACCTAGTTTTGATGAGTTTGAGATACCAGAGGAGTCGAGTCTCCAGATTGATTCTTCTTACACAGATGACAGTGTGGTACAGTTGATCGTGCCACCTTTACAGAGGGATCAGTTATGGGATGGATTGGCACCATCTTTGGCAGATGGAATTGGTAGTTTGAGTTGTCCATTCTACTTGGATTGTGATACTTCGAGAGTTTGTTTTTCATGTGTTCCTAACTATGACGGTTGTGCTTTCAGAGTTTGGTTAAGTTGCATTCCATAGTTTGATTATGGGTTCCTCTCTGTTCTATTTCTGATGATGTTGTAGGTACTTGCATTGATTTACAATAGTGCAGAGCATAACTACATTTGGGATCCAGGTGGATCGAGTGGTTCATTGTTCCGAGATTGCTTAGGGACAAGCAATTTTCAGAGGGGCGGATTGTCATGTCCCCTTTTTCATGGACATTGACAGATTTGATGATTAGCCTATTATACGACCTTCGTAGGCTAATAGGATGGATAGAGGGTCATAATGGAGCTTGGCTTGACTTTGATTCACAGAATTTCTACATTTGGTTTTCATTCAAGCTCTTTCAGACACATTTGGCCTAAGCTCCTACTTTTTAGGGATATTTGATATGCAGCAGAGCGCCATTATTTTGGTATGGTCATGTGCAGAATCACTCCCTGATTCACTAGCTTCAATCGGTTTGAGGATCTGACATGTATTGAGGGAGATATTAATATTTGATTGATTTAATCAAATATTAATTATTTAGCCTATTTTTAATTAGAAACCCTAATTCTAATTTAAGAAACCCTAATTAGGGCAAGCATATCTTTTGAGGGTATAAGGGTTTCTCATGGAGGCCATTATTGATTATGCATTGATTATTGATTATTGAAAATTGAAGAAATTCTTCTATGAAGACTGAGCCAAGGGTTCCAGGATTCCATTGCAGTGGAGAACGTCAACTCTTCATTGTGTGTGATTTAGAGGCTGTGAGATATCAGCTGATTTATTGCCAAATTGAGAGATAGCTTCATCTAGAAGTTATCACATAGGTACAAATTTGAGAGATAGCTTCATCCAAAAGTTATCACAGAATTTCAGGGTTGAGAGATAACTTCACACAGAAGTTATTACAGATATTCTAGGTATTTCTTTATTTAGTTTTTGATCCAATAAGTTATACATATATAGATCTTCTGTGTTAGAATCGTATATTCTTGAGATCAGGTTGAACATATATTTTCAGATCAGGGGTTGAAAACATGGAAGTTGTGCTTAATTGGCAGCCGTACGAAGTTCGTATAGGTCTGTACAGATCCATGCAGACACTGACCTCGGTAGACAGAGATCCCCAGTGACTGACATTAGCCGACTGGAGACCGACGTCAGCAGAGAAGGACCTATAGTGACCGACGTCGGTAGTATATCGATCGACGCCGGCGTCTATGTGTTCGACACAGCAGGCCGAGACCTTCTAGAATTCAATTTTCACTTCCAGATTTGCAAAGCCAGGGTTTTCAAGATTGTATTTCATATTTATATGCATAAGAGAGGACTGCAATTGTAATAGTTTAGAAGGACAAGTGATAAGATCTATGATTTACTATTGAGAGACTATATTATTGTTATCATTCTGAATTTATTCAATAGAAATTATATCTTTGTTCAGAGTTTTTTTGTGTTGCTATAATTCCCTGTTTGGAGGGGATATTACAATTAACCTTAGAGTGGGATACCATCAATTGAGGATATGAGATGAGGATATTCTAAAGACAACATTTAAAACTCATTATGGGCACTAAGAGTCTAAAATATTCCTATTTAGACTGCCTAATGCTCTAACAACATTCATGAATCTCATGAACAGTGTATTTAGAGATTACCTTGATCACTTTGTTCTAGTTTTTTTAGATGACATTCTTATATACACAAAGAGTGAAGAAGAGCACTTTCATCATCTGAAACTAGTTCTGAAATGGTTATGAAAGTACAAGTTATATGGTAAGTTATCTAAGTGTAATTTTTTATAGGAAAGAGTCTAATATTTGGGACATATTATATCTACATATGGTATCTTAGTATATGTAAGAAACATTAGATGCATTATTAAATGGGAAGCATCAAAGAATGTGCATTAGGTAAGAACCTTTTTTGTTTTAGCAATATACTATAGGAAGTTCATTCTAAAAATTTTGAAGATAGATAATCTAATTACTTCTTTGAAACGGGAGCTAAAGAACCATAGTTTATTTTGTTCATATAAGTGCAAAGTATTTTTCAAAGAGTTGAAACGAAAGATTGCATCAACACCAATGTTGAGAGTTCCTAACCATAATGGTCAATTTTTAGTGATAATGGATGCATCAAGAGATGGATTAGGAGTGCTTAGGTAGGATGGTGAAATCTTGTCTTATGAGTCATGAAAGTTAAATCCATATGAGGTGAACTATTCCCCTCATGACTTGGAACTTATAGTGATTATTCAAGATTTACAAGTGTGGTGGCATTATTTATTATAAAACCCTTTTGAGCTTGAGATAGATAACTTAGGAATCAAGTAAATTTTTATCTAACCTAATTTGAATGTTCTTCAAAGACTCTAGATTGATTTCTTATTTGATTACAATTTTGACATTAGTTATATCAAAGGCAAGGAAAATAGAGTAGTTGATGCTCTAAGTTGCCGAAGGTATATAGTAGTTATAGCTACTATCAAGGGATGTTTTAGAGATTAGGTGATTGAGTTCTCACCAAGAGATGAATTCTATAATCAGATTAAAAAATCATTATCTGAGAATGCTCATAATCCTTGGTATAAACGATTCAAATTGGAGAGTGATGGTCTATTTCATTACAACAAAAGGATGTATTTTCTAGATAGAAATAATTTATAGATCACATTGCTAAATGAATTACATAATTCCCCATATTCAAGACATATAGGGGTATCCAAGATCATGGTTGAGATTAGACCATTGTATTTATGGAAGGGAATCAATAAAGATGTGGAAACTTATGTGCCACATTATCTATAATGTCACTAAGTGATATTTATTCATGTGCATTTGTCTAGATTGTTATATCTACATGATAGAATAGAATGAAAGTGTCAGGGGATTAGTATCAACTTTTTCTAAGGTTTAGTGATGTCATAGAACCTGCATGATAAGTTCTTTGTTAGTTGTTAACAAACTAACCAAGATGGATTATACACCTATTCTTGACAAACGGTTTGTAAAGGAAATGTATAGGTTGCATGAATTTCTAGACAAGATCATTTTAGATCATGATCTAAAGATGACTTCAAGATTTTGGGTAACTCTTAATTCAGATTTGGGTATAAAACTTAATTTTAGAACAACATATCATCTAGAGACTGAGATTTAATCGAGTGTTAGCAGATCTTCTTCATATATATTTCATGAATAAATAGTACAAGTAGGAATATTATCTTCCATTTGTTGATTTTGCATACAAAAAATCATACCAATTAGCACTAAAGATGGCATCATTTGAGGCATCATATGAAAAAAAGTGCACGACAATAATCAGTTGGAATAGTTTAGAAGACATGGTAGTCTTTGGACCTGAGATGCTTTCATAGATGGAAGAGTAAGCTAGATTAATCAAACAAAGATTGGATAAGGATAATGATAGGTAGAAGAGTTATGAAAATTTTAAGAGGATAAAAAGTCACTTTATAGTGGGTGATAAAGTGTTTTTATGGGTTAAGCTATAGAAGAGATTGATTAAGTTTGAGAAGCCACCAAAATTATCACAAAGATATGTGGGACCCTTCAAGATGTTATAAGTGGTCAATCCTATAGTGTATAGACTCGAATTGCTAATGGCCTGAACTCTATTACATAATGGCTTCAATGTTTATTATCTTAAGTAGTACATGGTTGATCCTAACCATGTGTTGAATTGGAATGCTTTACAGGTTTTGGATCCTGAGGCGGTCATAGTAGAACTAATCATAGTAAATGATATATGTAAAATTTATTTACATAATAGATAGATGTCATAGTGTAAGGTCCAATGGGACCAATACTCTTAGGATAGTGCTAATTGGGATGACTATTATGAGTTCTTCAAGAGATTTTTACATCTATTTACATTAATGGATACTTTTATACTGTGTTATTTTATGATGAACAATATTTTTAATTTAGAACTTATATTTGAGTAAGGATCTTCCAAGATGATGACTAGATTTAGGGGCAAGGATGGTAGATCCTGATTCTTCACAAAGTAAAATATTTGATTATTCAAAGATATTTATAGTTGACACATTTGATATTGATTATATTTATGACTAAGCTTTGAGATATATGTTATTATGGGATATTAGGATATTTATTAATATAAATGTTTGCATTTTTTGAGTTAGCTATAGTGTATTTTTTTACATTACGAACACGTTGATGTATTATTTCAATTATATTTTATGTTGTATGCTTATCGTGTTGATATCATCTATAACTACCTACTTGTTGTGAGATTGACATAAGCGAACTCATTCCTCATAGCGTGATAAAGGGAGATCATCATCAGAGAGGTTGACATAGATGGAGATGTCTGATGACAATATAGAAACTGAGAAGAAACCTATACAAACCACAATAGTTAGAACATGTTATAATGTATAATAAATAGTTTTCACATATAATTATTTTTGTTTGCATTGGATAGTTGATTTTTATGGTTTTCCAGTATAGTTTAAATAGCTTAATGAATTTATTTTCTGGCATTGGTACGGTTGACCATTAATGCTAGTATAAACATTATTATTGTAACTAGATTTAAAAATCTAGGATATTAGTTGATCAAATTGTCATTAAAATTTATGACAATAAAATATGTAAATTAAATTATTCAATTATGGATTTCTTATAATTAATTTTTAAATATATAAAAAATTGGAAATTACCATGGAAAAAGGAGAAAATGAAAAAAAGAATGAAATGATTAAAATTAAGAAAATAAAAAAGAAATAAATACGTTAAAAAAATTACTAAAACAAACAAGAAAAAAAGGAAAAAATATTTTGAAAGCAAGAATGACACATTCTTATTTATCATGGATTATGGGAAAAAGAAAAGAATGTTATTTCAACAAGAAAATAGATGTAGCTATAGGCATAACATAGGAGAGCAAGAATAGAATAATTGATGTAAAGAGGAAAATCAAGGCTAGGTATAGAATAATTTGCTAGGTATGCCATGCCATAAAATTTATGAATTTATATGTATGTTTACAAAATTAGAAATCTGATTTACGTGTGTGGTTGGCATGGAATGAATTTGTATATCATAATAGCATTGAGTGAGTAAATATATGTAGTCATTATTTGCACTGAATCATAAACACGCATCACTCAAGTAAGAATGACTTAGCCAAAACAATAAAGCTTTTAGAAAATTAAGATTTCAATTTTAATCTATTATGATATTTTGGATAAGTAGAAGACAATTTTAACTCAAGTCATCCCTCTTAGACAACAGAACCATGTAGATATGAAAAGCATCACTTTAAGATCTTTATTTATGGGTATTTTTGATCTAAATATAATTTATGTCATCAATTAATTTATATGTCCATCCTGCATAAAATCACAATTGAAGTCACTGTAATCCTTAATAATTTAGCTAGACGCCTTTCTCTGATATCCAGATTTGGATAATATATTTTGTAAACTATATATATATATATATATATATATATATATATATATATATATATATATATATATATATATATATATATATATATATATATATATATATATATGCCTGAGTATATATCCTTGAGTAAACTTTTTCATATTTATTTTTATATACACATAATCAAAACACTAGGTAGTGTCTCTATATATTCTAACCCTGGGACATTATAATTCAATAATAGTATCTTGATAGGGAAATGTGAATGATTGTAGTTTTGTAGATAGATTATTATATGTATAAATTAGTCATTGTTTATATAATTTTTATAGCCTTTCAGTGGTTGTTGAATTGACTCATATTTTAATAAATAATGTGTTTCATGTTTAGATAGTTGTTGTATGCATATGATGCCTATTTTTGAGTCGTTAAATAATTTGGATTTTAGGTATAGATACTTAATATACCTTATTTGTTGTAATGATAAAGTATATTAAACATAGGCTTAGTTTTCACTATTTGATTTATATTAAGCATCGTTGCATATTAAATCCTCTATATGTGGTATCATTTTATATTAAGTATCATCATATATGGTTTTCAATTAGGATTATTGATATTATAATCTCAACTTATACAATGAGTAGAATCATTGTAGGCATCACTATATTGTCTTATTTGTAGCCTATGTAGTGGGCATTAACTCTATGTGTGTGTGTGTGTGTGTCTATATATATATATATATATATATATATATATATATATATATATATATATATATATATATATATATATATATATATATATATATATATAATCATAGTCTATATGAAAAATAAGGAATTTTCCATATGTAGAGGTATATTCCTTTTCTGTTGGGCATTTACATTAGTGGAATGATTTAACAATATTTTGGTAGATTATAAACAATATATGAACCTCTGGCACCTTAGTTTTGTAAGAGCAATAGGTTATATAGTAGGGACTATATAAGAATGGCATAAGTATAAAATACTAATTAAGGAAAAGCTTTAGAAAATTAAAATTTTGATTTTGCCTTAAATGAGTGGAATTACTCTACATTTTTATTTAAAACCAAGCAATAGCTTAATCTGTTTATAATAATAAACTATGAGTTAAGGATATGTGTGCCTATATCAGTGAAATATTAACTTAAATAATTATAGACTTATATAAAAGTCTCAAATTGTCTAAGAATGATGTTCAGGCTATAAATCATAGTCAAATTAGACTAGATCCTAATAGTTTCATAACCTCATGAATATCTCATTTTTAAAAATTGATAACTTTAGGTTTTATGTGTGGTTATTATATCGATAATAAACCAAGTCTTTAATGAGGTATGGAAAGGATAGAAAACCAAAAAAGGTCTTCATTATGATAGGTATTGGTTGCTTATTATATATAACTTTTGAGTTAAAAATGTGTGATGCAAATATAAACATAAAATAAGTTGTAGTATGCTTAATGTGAAATATAGGTATTATTGTGCCTATTAACATATCCATATATGTAGGGGTCTATTATTATGATTATAGTTCCATAGATGGATTATAAACTATACTAAAGAATTATTTATAATAAATCTTTGTGAATGTATGTATTCAAACCCCTAAACATATAAAAATATGCTATATTGGATTACTCTACATTTCATTGATGTTGACACTTATTTTTTTATATCTATCTATTTTTATAAAGTCTTATGCTTCCATGTCTTCGTGACTACTTTATTATACTGGTTATACTTTTTAGTAATTATGGTTAAAAACACTAGACTATGGTAATATGGATTATCATAAGGTGTAAAAAGTTTAGAATTTAGTTGTGATAGTTAGAAATGATAGTTAAATGTGTAATTTCACCTTGATAGTGTTAACTATAGTCATTATTTCTAGTATGGGATAGATAATAATGTAAGATCCTATCATACGTTTGATAAAATAAATTTATGCCTTGATTACTCCTATGTTTAGCATGTTATGTGATGTGATTACTAATAGGATGTAAATTGTAGGAATCATGTGGTTAAATTATGTTTGACCAATATTTCAATGATGATATGAGGTAAGGAGTGAGATGGACTTCACTAGCTTACTAGCATTACAATGCTATATTGTGCAACCTGATCAAGTGGTGTGTATGAATTTTGATTGATCTAAAGATCACTATTATTTATTATTATTAAAAAGTTATCCAAAGTATGTTTAGTGAGACTTTATCATTTTATGGGTATGATTTACATGTTTTGTGTTATACCTTGAAATATAATGAGCCTTTCATCATACACTGCATGTTATGTTTTAAAAATCATATAGGACATAGGTACTTTTTGTCTCTTTCCATTCATATGCCATCACTATATACTCCTCCGTGAAGGAAGGGCCATTACCTAAAAGGGTTATTGTGGGGAATTATTGGTCTATGGTTAGTGTTTAAAATCACTTAGGTGATACTCTCCCTCCCCAAAATAGTACTACTTATTGAGTCGACACTTGACATTATCACAGGTACTAGAGTTTGAGAACTATGCTCTAGGGGAGACATGTATCTTATATGTACATTGTATTATATTGTACTTATTATTAAAATACTACCATGAAGAGAGTTTTAATTACTCATTTGTTGTACATTGACAATAGTGACAGTAGACTTGTGTCAGTCATGGCTGAGTTTAAATAATTACTTTTTATATTCATATTATGTTATGTTCTCATGATATTAGAGATGAGTGATTTATGATGTAATATGTATTTAATTTTATCACACTTGAGTACCTCATATGATCTCTATTTATATTCTCATGGTTTAATCTATTTTAGGTATATGTGTTTATTTTTAAAAAAAAATCATGTATTTCTAGGTAGATGTTAGTGGGGATGTTACTAACAATATGAATATGCCTTTGTCTCAACTCTGCATGAATTGTGGTATGGTAAATATCAACATATCTAATCAATTATTATAGCGTGTGACTCCATGTCTTCTTAAAGAAGAATGCCTTGATAATATATATAAATACTTATATGTCATGTTGAATAGATTATCAATATGTTGGCGTAACTTTATATATTAAATTTTATTATTAATACAGTTTAGCAACTAGTTAGATGCTCCAGTCAGGTTAGGTGGCAGTCACAACTTATAGCCAGTTATAGTCAGTTACAAAGATACATTTCTATTAACTATTTTCTCTCTTGTATATATTTGCTTCCATTGATTAATAAAACTATCAAATAATTCTACTCATTTCCCTTCATTGGTATTAAAGTGGGTATAACCTCTAATATGGAAAGACTGAAATTTTCACAATTTTGAGGGGCACTTTAGTCTTTTATTTCCCCATTAATGAAAATTACATATTAGATTTCATTTCAAGATTGTAACGGTCTATGAATATTTTGTAGCAATTAAGTCAACTTTTATAGTAGTGCATTAGGTGGTTTTATTCATATATTACCATCCACAACAATTATCTCCATTCTTATCTTTACATTTATGCATTGAATACATTTGTTTGTGTGTCTTTGCATGTGAGAGACACAACAAATCATCAAAATTTGTCTATCTTCGAAGTGGAAGTTGGAATGAATTTTTAGGGTTCAATACCTTCATAGTTCTCATGGCATGCATTGATTTCGGTTTTTCAACATCAAGATCTATAGTTGGTGACATTGCAATAATTATCCACATTAAATATTCTACTGAAGCTAAGGCGATAGAAGACTATCAACTCTGCAAGAATTGTGGTATGGTAAATATCATCATATACAATCAATTATTATACTGTGTGACTCTATGTCTTCTCAAAGAAGCATGCCTTGATAATATATAAATACTTATATTTCATGTTGAACAGATTATCAATATGTTGGTTTAACTTTATATATTACATTTTATTGTTAATATAGTTTAGCAATTAGTTAGATGCACCAGTTAGGCTAGGTGGCAATCGTAACTTGTAACTAGTTATAGTTAGTTATAAAGATACATTTCTATTAACTATTTTCTCTCTTGTATATATTTGCTTCCATTGATTAATAAAACTATCAAATCATTCTACTCATTTTCCTTAATTGGTATGAGATTGGGTATAAACTCTAATATGGAAAGACTAAAATTTTCACAATTTTGAGGGGCACTTCAATCTTCTATTGCCTCATTGATGAAAATTCCATTTTAAATTTAATTTCAAGGTTGTAACGGACTGTGAATCTTTTGTAGATTTTAAGTCAGCTTTTATAGTAGTGCATTAGGTGGTTTTATTCATATATTAACATCCACAATACTTATCTCTATTCTTATATTTACATTTGTGCATCAAATACATCTGCTTGTGTGTCATTACATGTGAGAGGCACACCAAATCATCAAAAATTATATGTCTTTGAATTGGATGTTGTAATGAATTTTTAGGGTTCAATACCTTCATAGGAGTCGTGGCATGCATTGATTTGGGTTCTTCAACATCAAGATATGTAGTTGGTGACTTTACATTAATTATCCACATTAAATATTCTACTAAAGCTAAGGTGATAGAAGACTGTGAACTTATGGTACAGTCATCTATATTAGATCTGGTATCATAAAGTTATTATGAATTTCTTAAACATATACATCAATTCTTCCAGATCCATGCATTGGCAGTATTGGTTCAATTAGTTTTTGACATTCTAGATTATAACTATAAGACTACCTTCTATCTCAAAGTGGTCTAGAATAAATATTTTATCGACACTTCTAGCATATGTTTTGCTCTAGGCCTACTGCTCATAGTCCTTTATGGCAAGTTTTTGAAATTCCTATAGTTACTTTTTTAGAGTCTATTAGTTACTTTAGGTTTAGTATTTTGGTCTAAGATTTTATTGTCTTTAAAAAAAATTTGAAAAAAATAAATAAATAAAAAGAAAAATTAAAAATAAAAATAAATGTTAAAGTTATTTCTTTAGTGCGAGTTCATTAATATTTTGAAGAACATATATTTAGTAATTATTTTGTTGAGTCCAAGTATGCTGCAGTCATATTTTAAATTTGTCTATATAGTGCCAGGTCACAGTGACATTATAAGTTCATTAAAGGTAGCTACTATTTAGAGATCTATTTAAAAGTATCAAAATCAAGAGATAGAGTCATAGTCAAAAGTATGTGTCAATATTTTGTTTTAGCTCCATTATCGATATTGTTAAAAAATGTCAAAAATATCTTGTACAAATGCATTATCAAGCGAACCCGATGTCCTAAGTCATATGTGTCATTAGGAGAGTTTTGTCCTCAAAATTGGCATGGAAGCGTTGATGTTCAAAGCCATATTTACTGAGTGAAGCATATTCATTAACTAGAGGTTGGAGGATACACAAACACTGGAGGAAATTTGGAATCCTCTTGTGAGTCACCTACAATGGAGTTGTAACATTGCTATGGTGAAAAATTTTGGTGTGTTTACTTTATGTTTTGTAGTTTATTTTTAAATAAATTAATGAGAATTATTTTTCAATTTGGTACCTCCTAAAAAAGAATGTTATGGCGAGAAAAGGAACTAAAGTAGCATTGGGTTCTTGTAAAAGGGTTTGTGGTAATATGAGAAAACATCGAAGAGTAGTAGAAACCTCTTATAACCCTATAAGTTTGTGGTCAACCTGTAACAGAAAACTGTATGGGTTTGCGATAATCCTCGTTATCCAAGAAACCATCAAAAGTGTTAGCAGAGGGAAGTGTTCCTATCACTTCCATGTTTTTCATAATCTTGTAAGGAAAAACCAATGTGTCACCAAGACCTTGAAGCCACAAAGATAGCATGCCACATCAGAAAGTGAGCAAGCTACGTAGAGAGTGTAAATCTTTTTACATTGTTTGTAATAAAGGGGGGACCACTATCAGGAAATATGATGTTTGTAGAAATTATGTAATAAAGGGTGAATATTGGTGTAACTTTATATATTACATTATATTGTTAATATAGTTCAGCGATCAATTAGATGTACTGATTAGGTTAGGTGGCAGTCGCAGCTTATAGCTGATTATAGTCAGTTACAAAGATACAGTTCTATTAACTATTTTCTCTCTTGTATATATTTGCTTTTGCTAATTAATAAAACTATCGAAGAATTCTTCTCATTTCCCTTCATTTATCAAACACTTGTATTTATGCATCCAAATAAACCATTTTAATATACTTCTCTAACTACATGTAAACAAATCAATTAATCCTAAATCTCACTTTAAATTCCCCTCTCATAACATATTGTATCACAATCAATGATCAGAAACCAAAAATAAGAGTATTGATGTGTAGGTGCCTCCTAAATGCATAATTTGGAGTAGTCGAGAACATAGTAATCCATGGCAAATTAGAGTTGATTCTTTAATAAATTGGAGGGCTCTACCTCCCAAATAATATAACCATGGTTATGAAATTATAACTTGTGGTGTTTGTAAACATTTGATAAGATTGCCACCACAAGTAGGTACAAACTCTTCACCTTCCTTGGTCCCTTTGCCAAGCCAAAAATTCCCTTAATGCAATTCCATTTTAAAAACCTATATATGCATTTTGTTGTATAGGAGAATAGAAAAGTGAGAATATTTATCGATCATAAATGAGTAGCAATAATTGTATCTCAAAATGAAACAAATGATTAAAACATGTTGAAGAGGTCTAGGTACTTTTACAGGTAATGGAGGCTGTTGAAACACAATATAATAGCATATCAAATGACTTAAGTAGCATCAAATACGTTGTAAATAGGTATTATATAAATGTGTTTATTCCCTACTAAGCTGACATTTAATGTAAATTTAAATGTGCCTAGAGATAGGTTAAAAGTCAGATTTTCATTTGAATGTGAAACTAGATTGATTGGCATCTAAAGTGCTTTAGAAACATTCATATTTGGGAAAAGCAAAACTAATGTTTTAGGCACTTGTCACATTAAATAATATGTTTTGTATTGGAGGTGAAGGTGGAAAATGAGATTGTGTGTTTCTTCATACAATGTGATAATAATTGTGTGGGGAGGAGCCGTTATGTTTCAAAATTGGCTTCGAAAGTGATGATTGTGCATTTTTAGCAAAATATTTACATTATTCATGATGTTTTAAAGCTAATTCAAGCTTGTGCACAATCTTTACATTGTTCACAATGTTGTTTGCAAACCTTGTCCAATGATATAAAATACAAACAAAAGACATTTATTATATAATTAGATAGATGTGTAGCTAACACTGTTATTACTAACCCATGTCCATGGAATTTTTTAATTTTATACTAATCTATAGACTTCACAAAAGTCAATGGGCATCATAAGCGATGTCTGCTTAGCTTGGATGATAATGTTGGGCAACACAACAAGGTGGAACAAGTTGTGGAGAGATAGTGAAAGGGATGGCGGAGAATGGTAGGGAGGAGTGGATATGTCCCTCTTGACCTTTATCCCTCATATCAAGAGTACACTCATTATACGACCTACATATCGATCCTTCATTTACATTTGGCAGCTATGCAAAGATGAAATACAATATATACATAAATCTTAGAATGTTAGAGGAAACACACCCAATTATTCAATTTATTTTGTTTTTCATTTAATGTAGTACTCCTCACTTGCTTCACATTTATAAACACTTAATTAAAAAATTAAAAATATAAATAGACATCCCTTCCATCGTTTATTTAGCCATTGGGACAACGACTAGTCATATACATTGAAATAGATTGTTTACAATTATATACGATTTTTATATTTTTGGTCTAAGATTAATTTCTATGTAATAATGAATTTTCTTATAATTATACGAGGCTGAAGCTCATGAATCTGATACAATGATTGAAGACGAAACATACTTTTTTCCTTTACATTTTTGTTTTGTTCAAATTGGCTATGTTTGGACTGATCGCCTAGTAAAATTCCCCAATCGAATCTAACATGCATAGAACAAGGACTGCATACTTCGTGGTAGGTATTTAGTTGGTATTTCTCTATTCCATCGTCCCAACTCCTTCTCCCTCCCCAAGAAATATGGAATCCTTTCTTTTTCATTGCAATGCGGACTTTTAGAAAATACTTAGGTGTTGAAATTTAAGACAAATGAGGATGGAAGGGCCGCGTTCCTTGAAGATGCACGTTCCAACAACACGAACCTTCCTAACCACTTTATCAACAAGAGTTTCTAGAATCGCGTATCGTACACGCCAAAACTGTTTCCTTAGACTTTCCGGAAACGATAAAATAATCTGAATAGGTTCTCACACGCGTCTATAAATGGCCTAGCGTAGCGTCTTTATTAATGAATCTGCTCTGCTCTGTTTTTTTCTCATGGTTGTGCAAGAAATATATATTCGGGGATAGCTAAAGTATATCAAGAGGTGCATATATTTGCGGATACCTACTAATTTATCAACAGAAATCATCAGGCGTTATATATCATGTCCTCGGAAATGGAAGCGTGGGAATTGGCACTAGCAATGAAGCGACCATTGAAGACGCAGTTTTATGATCTTCATACAATTTATGAAGAGGAAGAGGAGGCCATTGATTTACATCTCACCAGACATAACTCCAAATACGAGAGATTTTCATGTATAGCAATCTTAACTGGTGTTTTTATATCCCTGTTTTTTCTGCTCGCTCGTCCTCTTGTCAAAGCAAGCACAGTTGTATTGAAGTAGAGGATGTGTATTGGCCTACAGAAACAAATCTGTCAGGATTTTGGTTCAATCCGTTTTACCGGAGAAATCACTTATTAATTCCATAAATTGTAAAAATCGCATCTGAATATATAATCCTTCCTTCCTTCCTTCAATTTTACTGAATATAATGCCTTGTCTTCAATAAAAACAAAAATAGCACCTGTATGTGTACGTGAAGCTTTTGAAACAATTAATCATTCAAAACACAGAGCTACACTAACGTCTGTAACATTTAACTTTGGAAAAGAGAAAGACGAGATACTCATCATATTTTGAGGAAAAGCATTACAGAGCTCGATTTTAATGGTTATATAGTAAGCGCTTTAATTACGCTTTTATGCCGAGGCACTCACTAAAGATTCATCTAATATCTGTTTTGATTGTTGGAAATATATTGTATATTTGTTCGTATATATAGTAATGTTTTGGTTGGTAATCCATGGATTTGGAAACTATAGTATTGGGCCCATGGTTTTGAGGCTCATGTTTTTTAAAACTATGATTTTCGGGTCCATGGTTTATGTTATCGCATCAAAGGTTTAGACACATTGGAGAGAGAGGCCTCGAGCATTAAAATCAAAAGTTATAGTAAAGTGAGTTTATGATTGCCTATTAGAATTCTATTTTTTTGAGTTTTATGTTTGGTAAGCAAATTAGTGTAAAGTTTCCTAGTAGAGTTAGCAAATTAGGTGGTATTTTGTATTTAGTGCATAGCAATGCGTTTGGATTTATGAAGATCTTATCATTAGGAAAATATTTATATTATGTTTTATTTATAGATAATTAAACGATGAAAACATGGGTTTATTGTATAAAGATTAAATATGAGGATTTCAATAAGTTTAAGGATTTTAAGTGTCTTTTCTTAAACCAAATAGAGAAGAAGATTAACATCTTGAAGAGTGACAATTGCAGCGAATATTGGTCAAATTCTTTCAATTAGTTATGTACGGACTATGGAAGATAAAAGAAAATAATAACTCCATAAACAACATAAAAAATAGAATTATAGAAAGAATGAACAAAACTATGATGGATATTGTGACAAGCATGCTCAGTTGTTCAGGATTAGGAAAAAAAATGGGTAGTGGTAGTTGTAACTGCTTGTTGTTTGATCAATATGTCACCCGCATCAATTCCTGCTGATAAAAATCGATAGGAAGCATGGAGTGATAAGAAACTCTCTATCAAACATCTTAGAGTTTTTGGTTTTGATGCTAATATGTATACTCTAAAGGAAAAAATTACTAAATTGAACAATAAATATGCTAAGTGTATATTTATTGGATATGGTACTTGGGTAAATGTATATAATCTATGTAATCATGAAATGAAGAAGATTATTTACAGTTGCAATGTTACATTAAGAGAGGTTCCAAAATAGGAAGGACAACCAAATGATGCACCTGAAATGATTTAATTTGAAGAAGAAGAGGGAAAACAAGAGTCTAAACTCAAAATAACTATAGAAGATGAACGAGAATGAGAGTTTCGTGAAGAAAATTGAAATAGATATTCATAAGAAGCTAAGAAAGAACCCAAGGATACAATTACACCTACATAGGTAGTAATAACACCTAATAATTATAGTCCTCCTATTTTCTGTTATAAATTTATTTTATTAGTTATGTCTATCATTGATGAAGACCCCAAGACTGTAAAGGAGGATTTTGCCTCAAAAGAAACAAAGTCTTGGAAAAAGGCTATAGAGAAATAAATGGAGTCCTTAGATAAAAATTAGACTTGAGACTTGGTAAAACTACCTCATAGAAGAAAACTTGTTGGTTACAAATGGGTATTTAAGAAGAAATCCAATGCATATGGGAAAATGGAGAACTATAAAACTCGCCTAATAGCAACGAGATTATCTCAAGCAGACATAATTGATTTTGGTGAATTTTTTTATCCTATTGCCAAATTACATTAAATTATATTTATCGTAGGTATTGTTGTTTCTTTTGATCTAGAAAAAAAAGAGATCAATGTAAAGGATATTGGTATAGACATTTGTCCCACTAGGTTTTATCTACATAGTCTAGTGAAACCTGTTTAGTTTTAATAAGAGCCATTGGAAGAAAATAATCTGACTTGCATGATGTGTCGTGACTTTTCTATTTTGTACCTACACAATAAACCTTCTTTTGTTCCTTTGGCTAATCCATATTAATATAATTTACTTATTGTGAAAATAATTTTCCTCATTTATATTATCCTTTTGAATTTCACTACCACATATGGGATTTGTCTATGCATTTGATCATATATAGTAGATCCTTAAGTGTGGCCCACTCTAGCATGGTATCACAGCATTGCTTGTAGCTGAATTCCACTATTCATGTTGTGAGATCTAGCATTCAGCTTGTTTAGGTGTATTTCTTTTATTTTTGAGGGTTTGGTAGGATTTATCCAAAATTTACGTATATTTATAGAGTAAAGTCTCAAAAAATAGTGTCTTTAGATTCAGAAAGTGTCAAAACCCTAGGATTGGATGTAAACATGACCTAGTTTCATGATAATCAAATTTTTGACATTTTTGGATGGAATGAAGACATTTTTAAAAAATCTAAACATTTTTTTACCATCTGGTACTCAAATTAAAAAAAGTCTACATTTTAAAAAACTGCAGTTTCATTCTTTGCTAGGTTTTTACAAGGTTGTACATATTTTCAAAAATCTAGGGTCTTTTTACAAGGGTTTTTGCCAAAATTTTAGAAATTTTTGGTAAATTATGAAAAATTCTTGACTTATAAAATTTTTAGGCTCTTACAATCCACTCATGCCATCTTCCATGTATTTATGTGGTCCCATAAAGCTGCACATGTTTTTTTGCATTCAAGGGTCAAAAAGCCCATTGGGATGACCCTCTGACACATGACAACACACACTAGCATCCACCATGAAATAATGCCTCATGGTCCTAAGGCTGACTGCCCTGACCCTAACTAATGAAAACATGCCACTACAAATTTCCATGCTTTGCTCATTTGTAGGGCCTAAGGCTTGTCAAATAGATGCCTATGACACAAAAATTTGGAACTCCATGTATCTATGTTTATCTCCTCTTTTGGTCCCAAGGCTAGTCAACCTGGCCACCTCCCTAATGACAAAATGGAACACAAACACATGTGTGCTTGTGCCTCTATAGGTTAGATGGTCCACCAACCAACTTCCTTGATTTCATTAATTTGAACTAACTCCAAGACATGGTAAAGGTCATGAAGATGTTAATTTTAGGGCTATGCACTCCATGCAATGTGTGTGCAATCATCAAATTTAATCAAGTGAATTGTAACACTATTTATTTACAAAAAGGGGTCATTCAAGGGGTGATGCAAAACCTAAATTAGTTAAATAAATCAAAGGGAGGGTCGTCATCCTAGCCCTTACCCCCTAGTAACATGAGGATTTAATGTCTTGGTTATGACCAATCCAAATGAAATTAAATTTTATCACAAAGTTAGCCAACAAAATCTTACACACCCAAAAAAAAACTCAATTTGTGCAAAGTGGAGATCATCAATTTTTTAAATAAACATTCAAATGATCATAATTTTTATCTTGTTACTCTTTTTCAAGTGCCTTTTTTTTAAAGTGCGAGTTTTTTTTATCTCTCTACATTGGTGCTATTATCATGCCTTGTAAATTAAAACCTTGATGTATTCAGGTGGGTGTCATATTACTAGTCTACAACACACATAGTTTAACACATACTTCATTTCTACATTATAGATCTTGGTTATGTTAAAAATTTTACACCATTCAACTATCGTGAGTGGAATTTAAAAGTTAAAATATTCCTAAAAAACAAATACTTATACCAAATCATGATGGGTACAAAAACTAAACTAGCATTTGATGTAGATAAGGTAAAATGGTACAATGGAAGTGACGAAGCCTATAATTTATTGTTCCTATTTATGTCTTCTGACTTGCTTTTTCATATTGAATTTACAAGAACTCCAAATAGAGTATGGACCTTTTTGGTTCTCTATTGTTCACCTCTTTTTCTTACTCTTGCATACTTAAGGAAAATGACAAACAAAGGTGAGAACTCCATTGATATGTTGTTATAGCCAGGGAAGAGTTTTAAATGAAGAATGGACCAAACACAAAGAAATACTAAGAGGCATGGATAGAGGGTATGGTCAGCACCTTGCTACTTATAAATCTACCTAAACTAAGGTGAGAGGACCTAAGCGGTAGCCTGCTCCCATGGAGGGACTATACAATTCAATCTCAATGAGTATTTTCCGCACACAAATATAGGTCTAACTAGGACATAATAAAAGTTGTTGACTTCACCTGAGAATTATTGTTAGATGAAATGTAGAAATGCACTAACTCAAACACAAGCTATTAAAGACAGATGGGTGTATAATTACAAAATTCATTTCAAAAAATAATTCAACAACAAACGATTGAATAAATGAATGCAATGTTGGTCTTTAAAGGACAAGATGCAAAAATATGTTATATAGGCAATATTTTATGCATCTGTAAGACAAATAACACTTAACATATGCATAATATGTATTATTTATAGGGTAAAACATGTAGGATAGTTAGATAATATGTAAAAAAGGGTGTGGTGTGCTCCTGGTTTTCAAACAATAGGGGATCTTGCAATTTTCATGACATTATTCCTTTGCAAAAATGTAGAAAAACTCAAATGAAAACTAATATAAAGACTAGGAGTGGTTTTCATTTATTGGTGCCAATGAAATACAAATACCCAAATGATTTTTAAACCCTAGAACATACACTAGAACTAGAATATCATATCCTTTTTCTCATTGAATCCATAAACTTAGGGTGCCCTAAAGAGTTATTTAGCAACATATTTCCAAACATAAAGCAAAAAGGGATTTATAATCATGATCTATGCTCAAAATGACAACCAGTAATAAGCATTAAACTAAATATTGAATCAAAAATATTTTCAAAACATATTAATGCACTTCATCAAATGGGAAGATGAAAACCAAAAGTATTCTCATTAACTTTACAAATAAAATCTTACACACATTAGTTTCCCAAAATGCTTCCATGCACACAAGCATGGTGAGTTTGCTATTTTGACAAGGGAGACATAAACATGATCTCAAATCTTGCTAATGGTTGTAAAACTACAACCACCTTAACAAGGGAGGTAATACATAAACACAATAATTGATTCCAAAAGATTGAAGAACCTAGACTTAGATAAAATGAACCAACAAAAATAACCTTAGAATAGAGGGTAACCCCTCTATTTATACATTTTTTCCACTTTTTAAATATAGGAATATGAGTTTCAATTTGAAATTTCGTAAAATTACAAAACATCCCTATAAATTCAACCAAGATACTCCCAACTGGAAAATATTCCATGCCATGATTAGAATATTCATCCATTTATAAAAAAAAATCATTATTTATGTTATAGTTAAATGAGTTTATGATTGCCTATTAGAATTATATTTTTGAGGATTTGTGTTTGGTAAGAGAATTAGAGTAAAGTTTTCTAGTAGAGTTAGGAAATTAGGTGGGATTTTGTATTTAGTGCATAGTGATACGATTGGATCTATGCAAATCCCATTATTCAAAAAATATCTAAATTATATTTCATTTATAGATACTTAGTCAATGAAAACTTGGGTTTATTGTATCACGATTAAATGTGAGGTTTTTAGTAAGTTTAAGGATTTTAAGGTTTTTTTCTTAAACCAGATAGAGAAGAAGTTTAATGTCTTGAGGAGTGACAATTGTGGAGAATATTGGTCAAATGATTTCAACTAGTTCTATAAGGACTGTGGAAGATAAAAGAAAAATATAACTCCATATACACCACAAAAAATTTGAGTTATAAAAATAATGAATAAAACTATGATGGATAATGTGACAAGCATGCTTAGTTGTGCAGGATTAGGAAAACAATGGGTAGAGGTAGTTGTAACTGCTTGTTGTTTGATCAATATATTATCCGCATGAATGCCAGTTGATAAAACCCCATAAGAAGCATGGAGTGGTAAGAAAATTTGAATCAAACATCTTAGAGTTTTTAGTTTTGATGCTAATATGTATACTCTAAAGGAAAAAATTACTAAAACAGATAATAAATATGCAAAGTGTATGTTTATTAGATATGGTACTCGTATAAATGGATATAATCTATGTAATCATGAAATGAAGAAAATTATTGACAATTTAAATGTTACATTAAGATAGGTTAAAGGGGTTATAAAATATGAAATAAAACCAAATAATGCACCTAAAAATATTTTATTTGAAGAAGAAGATGGAGAACAAGAGTCTAAACTCAAAATAACTTTATAAGATGAACCATAGTGAGAGTTTCATGAAGAAAATTGAAATAGAGATTCATAAGAAGCTGAGGAAAACCCAAAGTATGCATTTACACATAATTAGGTAGTAATAACACCCAATAGTTATAGTCCTCCTTTTTTTTGTTATGCATTTATTTTATTAGTTTTGTCTATCATTAAAAAAGACCCCAAGACTGTGAAGGAGGATTTTTCCTCAAAAGAAAGAAAGTCTTGGAAAAAGGCTATAGAGAAAGTAATGGAATCCTTAGATAAAAATCAGACTTGAGACTTGGTAAAAAGACATCATAGAAGAAAACTTGTTAGTTGTAAATAGGTGTTTAAGAAGATATACAATGCAAATGGGAAAATGGAGAACTATAAAACTCGCGTAGTAGCAATGAGATTATCTCATGTAGATAGAATTGATTTTGGTGATTTTTTTATCCTATTGCTAAATTACATTAAATTATATTTATTATAGGTATTGTTTCTTCTTTCAATATATAAATAAAAGAGATAGATATAAATGATATTGGTATGGACTTTTGTCTCACTGGGTTCTGTCTACAGTATGTAGTGAAACTTGATTAGTTTTAATAAAGGCCATTAAAATAAAATAATCTCACATGCATGAAGTGTTGTGACTTATCTATTTACTACCTATACAATAAACCTTCCTTTGTACAATTTTATTATTTCAAAAATAAGTTTTTTCACTTATATTAGTCATTTGAATATCACTACACCATACGGGATTTATCTGTGCATTAGGTAATATCTATTATATCCTTAAGTGTGGCCCACTTTGACATGGTATCAAAGCATTGCTTGTAGCCGAAATCCACTATTCTTGTTATGAGATCTAGCATTAAATTTATTTAGGTGTGTTTTTTTTTTTTTTTTTTTAAAATTTTCAAGGGTTTTGAAGGATTTATAAAAAATTCATGTAGATTTATATAGTCAAGTCTCATAAAAAAAACCAAATAGTGTCATTGGATTCATGAAGTGTCAAACCCCTAGGATTGGTTGTAAATATGAACTAGTTTCAAGACAATCAATGTTTTGATAATTTTGGTTGCCCTGAAGACATTTTTTGAAAATATAAATATTTCATACCATCTAGTAATCAATTTTTTTTTTAAAAAGTGCACATTTTTTATAATATAGTTTTGGTCTTTGCCATGTTTTTATAAGGACGTATAGATTTTTCAAAATCTAAGGTCTTCTTACTAGAATTTTTGGTAAATTTTTAAAAAGTTTCAGTAATTTCTATAAAATTTTGGACACAATTTTTTTCAGGATCTTACTATCCACACGA
The DNA here is from genome assembly GCA_037957365.1 of Torreya grandis. Taxonomy (NCBI): domain Eukaryota; kingdom Viridiplantae; phylum Streptophyta; class Pinopsida; order Cupressales; family Taxaceae; genus Torreya; species Torreya grandis. The sequence continues at coordinate 857,464 of JARHVA010006574.1, forward strand.
GCCCTCCTTCAGAAGGTTATGTGGCCCCATAAATGTGCACATGTTTTTGTGCATTCATGGGTCTAAAATAAAATTAGTATGACCCTCTAATAAACAACAACACACACCTACATCCACCGTTCATCAATGCCTTCATTGGTCCTAAGGCCCATCATGCCAACCCTGACTGATGCAAACATGAAACTATATATGTCTATACTTCGCTCTTCTATAGGGACTAAGGCTTGTCAGATGGATGCCTATGATGCAACAATGTGTAAATCCATGTGTATGTGCTTCTCTCCTCAGTAGCGCCCAAGGCTAGTCAACATGGCCACCTTCACAATGATAAAATGGACCATGAACACATGTGTGCCAATGCCTCTATAGGTTAGATCATCCACCAAATGACCTCTTGATTTCATTTATTCAAACCAACTCGAAGACATGGTGAAGCTCATCAAGATGTCAATTTTAGGGCTGTGCACTCTATGCAATGTGTGGGCAACCATCCAATTTATTCAAGTGAAGTAAAACACTATTCATTTACAAAAAGGGGTCATTTTGAGGGTGATGTAGCACTTAAATTAGTTAAATAAATCAAAAGGAGGATTTCAACTTGGCCCTTAGCCCCTTGTTGACATGGGAATTTAAGATCTTAAATATGACCAGTCTAAAAGGAATTAATTTTTCTCACAAATCTAGCCAACAACTCTTTCACACCCAAGAAAAAATCAATTTTTGAAAAATGGAGATCATCATTTTTTCTAATAAACATTCAAATGGGCATAATATTCATCCTGTTATTCATTTTTAGGTTGTATTTTTTTTAAAGTGTGAGCTTACTCAATCGCTCTGCATTGGTGATATTCTCATGACTTATCAATTAAAACCTCTATGTATTCAAGTGGGTGTCATATTACTACTCTAAAACACACATAGTCAAAACACACTTCATTTCTAGATTATAGATCTTGGTTATGTTACGATTCTTACACCATTCAAAAATCATGAGTGGAAATTTAAAGTGAAAATATTCATAAAGAGCAAATAATTATACCAAATCATGATGGGTACACAAACTAAACTAACATCTGACATAAAAAAGGTGAAATGCTATAATGGAAGTAATGAAGCCTATAGTCTATTGTGCCTATTATGTCTTTTGACTTATTGTTTCATAGCAAATCTTCAACAACTCTAAATGAATTGTGGACCTTGTCAATTCCTAGTTTTACACCTCTTTTACTCAGCCTTACACACTTGAGAAAAATGACAAAGAAAGATGAAAAATGTTTTGATATGTCAGTATAGAAGGGGAAGGGTTTCACATCAAGAATGGACTGAACATAAAAAAATATTGGGAGGCATCAAAAAAGGGCATGGTTAGCTCCATCCTACTTCTAGATCTACTTGAACCAAGGTGAGAGGATCTAAGGTGTAGCTTGCTCACATGGAAGGATTTTGTAATTGAATCTCCATGGAGATTTTTGGCACATAAATGTAGGTCTGACTAGGGCATAACCAAAGTTGTACACTCCACTAGGGAAGGGTTGTCACATGGAATGCACAAATACACTAACTCAAACACATGTTACTAAATAAAGATGGCTATGTTCTCACAAACATCATTTCAAAAGAAATTTTCAATAATAAGGGGTTGAATAGAATATTGTAGTGTTGATCTTTAAATCACAAGAGGCAAAATCATGTTATATAGGCAATATTTTATACATCAGTAAGGCAAATAAATCTTAACATATACAAAAGATCTATTATTTGTAGGGTAGAACAAGGTAGGATAGTTAGATAGTATGTAAAAAACGTTGTGGTGTGTTGGTGGTTTTCAAAACGCAGGGGATCTTGTAATATTCATGGCATTATTCCTTTGCAAAGATGTAGAAAAACTCAAATTCAAGCTAAAGAAAATATGAGGAGTGGTTTGTATTTATTGGTACTAATGAAATAGAAATACCCAAATGATTCTAAAACCTTAGAACACACACTAAAACTAGAATCTCATATATCTTTTCCCATTGAAACCATCAACCAAGGGTGCCCTAAAGAGTTATTTAGAAACATATTTCCATTCATAAAGAAAAAGGGGTATTATAATATAGATCTATGCTTAAAATGATAACTAGTAGTAAGTATTGAACCAAATATCTAATCAATAATATTTTCAAAACATATTACTACACTTCATCAAAATAAAAGTGTAAAGACCATATGTATTCTCATTAACTTTATAATTAAAATTGTACACACATTAGTTTTCAAAAATGTTTCCATGCGGGCAAGTATGGTGAGTTTACTCTTTTGATAAGGGAGACATAAACATGCTCTCAAATCTTGCTAATGATTGCATAGCTACAACTAGCTTAACAAAAGAGAATATACACACTCAAAATAGTTGATTCCAAAACATTTAATAACCTAGACATAGAAAAATTAGACAACCAACAACAACCTTAGAATAGATGGCAAGCCCTCTATTTATACATTTTTACCACTTTTCAAATTCATAAATGTGGGTTTCAATTTGTAATATGAAAAATTACAAAAATCCCTCTAAGTTCCACAAACAAGCTGCTAGGTAGAAAATATTCCTTGCCATGACTATAATATTCATCTATTTTCATGAAAAATCATTGTTCTAACTACCTCTACAAGTAATGATGAAGATTTATGACAACCCTTTGCTCTCTTTGGCTGGAAATGAATTTTATATGAGTTGGAAAGAGAAAATTTACCTTAGAGATGAAACAAACTCTTTTGTCCTCTTTAGCAACTCCATGTAGATACCTTTGACCACTCATTTTCATAGTTGGAACTTTGTTGACAGCTTCCCTTCCACATATTCATGCTAAAGTACAACCTTGCTCTTCCAATGATTGCATTTAAACACACTAAACCTATTACTGCTTAAGAAATATTCTTTGGATTGGCCCCACTTATTCTTGTAAACCTACAATATTTCTCCCATGGAGGTGTCTGAACAAACAAAGCAATGGAAAATGCAAAACTTATGTCATTTTACCTTTTTGCTTTTTGGCTCCAACATGCCTTTTCATATTTTGCATTTTTCACATTTGTCTTTTTCAAATTTGCTTTTTATGGATAGCTCCACATTTTCTAATGTATAAATGCAGTGCTTTTCAATTTTTCGCTGTTTGGGAAAATTTTGGTCCCTTTTGAAAATTTGTAATTTTCCTTATTTTAAAGAAATCAAGGTCCCCTTTGCAATTTTGTAATTCCTTGTTCTAGAGAAATTTGGGTCCCTTTTGTAATTGTGAAATTCTTTTATATTGAGGAAAATGGAACTAAACAATAATTTTTGCAATTTACAAAGTACAGAATTTTAATTCACAGTTGCATTTCCCTTAGAAAGTTTCATTAGGGAAATGGAAACTCCAACTGCAATTTACAAGTTATAAATTTACAAAATTGCAAATTGTAGATAGAGTTTGTATTTCCCCTAAAAACTTAATTTAAGAAAATGGGAACTCCAACTATAATTTGCAATTTACAAAACTACAAAATTGTAAATTAAAGTTAGAGTTTCCATTTACCTGAAAGGCTTCCTAAGGGAAATGGGAACTCCAATTGTAATTTGCAGTTAGCAAATTTACAAAATTGCAAATGGTCTTGAAAGCTCCCATTTCCACTAGGACCCTAAGGGAAATGGGAACTCCAACTCCAATGTACAATTCTACAAAATAACAAAATTGCAATTGGCCTTGAATGTTTCCATTTACAAATGGACTTAATGTTGGATCGCATTGACTGGGGTTTTGGGAGACCTAACTGCAGTTTGCAATTTGCACAAGTGAAAATTTTTAAAATTGCATTTCTTCTCAATATCTCCCTGAAGCTCCTCTTGAGTTGACTTTTATTTCATTTGCTTTGACAGTCAGATTTGGGAGAATTGATCGCAATTCATAACTGCATTTTGGATACTTACGTTTTGCAAGTTGCTTTTGTCACACAATTTTCTCAAGGACATTGGGAGCCTCATCTACATGTTTTTTAAATTGCAATTTTTTTGTATTTTATCCCAACTCCATTCTTGCAACCTCACTGAGCTGAGTACTATGTAGAAGATTTCTCCAAAAACTCAACTCTTCTTTGTAAGATGCAAAAGCTCAAAAATCTACACTTTGTGTACAGTGAGATGTTGCATTCCCAAATAATACTTCATCCATTGAAACAAAGCTAAGTAAATATGCAAATTGCCACTCCAGAACCAAACTCTAAATGGCCACGACCATACAACAAAGTCTAAAGCATTCCACATTCAAGCATTGAGAAAAACTTGAGATCAAAGCTGAATCCTTTATGTCCCAGTTGTTGGGACTTGGAAATGAATTACCAATTCCAGTATCATGTCCACCATTAGAAAGATATTTAATCTCTCTGATTACACTCACCACAATAAATGATGTTGTAGCCATCACCAACTCTTGCACCCAAAGAATATCTTTCACTTTGGGAAGAAATCTTAAGTTGCTGCCTGTAGATAAACGCTTTCTCCCATGATTACTCAGCTTTCCATGTGGATTCAATTCTCCATAATGAACATCTTTGGCTTCTTCATTCGAGGGTATTAACCCTCTGTCGTTAATGCAATAATCGTGATGCTTTGAAATGGGTTGAAAACATAAATACCAAAATCACGCTGCAAACATATTATGTCTCAATTCTGCTCAATGCATCATGTTTTTTTCAACAAGAAGGTTTGAAAATATGTCTTTCATACAAGGACAAATGTAATTGCACACGATCAAGTTATCCACCATAAAGTCCACCAATCCTTTAGAAATTTGCACTAAACAAGTTAAACCCTGAAAGGATCTGTACTGATTATGCTCCAAATAAATAACTATTTCACTTGTAGATTGTGATTTGATGGCCATTTCTTACAAATCATGAACTTTGTCTACAAATTTAAATGATGTGCTTTCACATGGGTTACGCTGAAGAGGTGCATGTGCCTCAGATTGTAAATTAATAAATGCTAGTTTTCTTAGCTCTGCCTCTAACGGATGAATGCATTTCCCTCCATCTTCAACAATTTATTGTATCCCAATGATCATCAAGATTCAACATCTATATCTATGCCCTCCAACTGGCAGCTTGAACTTTAGATTAATGCATTTCCCTTGTGTTAAAATCTCGTGTTCCTTCAGTTTGTGTTGAAACCTTGCAAGGCAATCCTGTAGGTTAATAAAACCTGTTGCTTTCCGTGACAGAGCAAAACTTAGTTGAGACACATATCAATCTTATCCGACTACCGAGATGATCTACTTTTGTCATAAGCTTCATTTCTTCATTCACTAATTCTATTGTGTCTTCAATCTCCTTTCTATGGGAAGCTATTAAAGCCTCCTGTTGCTCAAGTATTGAATTTCTGCATTTATCATTTTCAGCTTCTTGTGTTGCATACAACATCCAATCTACATCCATCACCGTCCTCAAGCATCAAAGTCATGGACTCAAAAACGTTGAGACCGTTGGAAGGGTGAGAATTTAAAATCATTTTCTTTACGGTCAGAATCCTCAGAAATTTGTGGTTGTTTTGATTTAATTCCATTTATTATTTGTTATGTTGCATCTCAAAGTCAGCACCCTGGTTGACACCACATGAAACGCGAAACACAAAACCATAACCATTTATCAACAAACGTTCAAGTGAATCAACCTTTGCTCCATAGTACAACACAAATGCCTTTGTCTCCTTGACTGCACAACAACCAGTTGGAATGTTCTCGAACGGCAGTGAAACACAAGCGTGCCCTTGATGCCAGCCAGCTGGGCATCTGTACCTTCTTTCCATTTGACTTTCTTGCCCGTTATCTATGCCTTTGTGCTGCAGGATCCGGAGATGGAAGAACATATTGCAATTTTCAATTTTTCCAATTCCTAATTGCGTTTCAAACTCCCTTTTCGGTCGTGATCTCATTTGCCTTCATTCTCCGAGATCCAGAATTTTAGAGATAATTAGAAATTTAACAATTACAAAACTGACCTTGGATTCCCGAGGTAATGCTCCCGTAGACTTTCCTACCCCCTTTTGAAATTGCATTTTAAACCGTAAACCTCTAGCGAAAGTCTACATGTCACATACAATTTGCCCCAAGTGAACATTGTAGTCAACGGATGAATATTCTGTGGTGTTCTTATGCCTCAAATTCAAATTGTGTTTTGTCCTCCCATACTTCCGACGGAACAATATGGTACCATTTGCAATTGCATTTTGATATCCAAACTTACGCTATTCTCCTTTACGAATGGGGCCCACGTTTCACTAAATTTTTTTAAACTTTATTTTTTTGCTTGTGTCTCTATGTGGGCAGGCTTAGCAATGTCAAATGCTACGTTGGCTTTCTTTTCATGCCACATGGGCACCTCCATGTTGACTTTCTGTTAAAACCTTTACCTTATTTTACTTATATTTAGCTATTTCACCTTTTTTCCACATGGTTGGTCTTATGTGTCATGGTTGTGTGTATCAATTTGTTCATGTATGCATACCTCTTTCCATCGTATTGCCTAGCAACATTCAAAAAAAACTTGTGTTTATTTGTTATGATGCATATCTTTTGGTGCCATGTGGGCAACTCCACGTTGACCCCAACAATGTGGAACCCCTAGTTGTGGTCGCTCTAGAGATTGATTCTACAAAATGTGTCATTATTGGAGCCTTGCAAATTTCAATCAACCGAACTAATTCTCTAGTTGTCACTATGTAACATTGCTAATATCATATGCAAGTTACAAGCACTCATATAAACATAATAAAAACTAGCCAAGTAATTTGAGACATGACTACAATAATTCCCAAGTGCTGTATAAGTCTGAAAGCTCAAGATGCTAGTTGAAAAGGAATAATCATGTCCACTGCACCCTAAGAAGAATACATAGTGAACCACTTAATACTAGAGAAAAATAAACAATAATGAGAAGGGAGCTTCTAATAGGGGAACTTTGATCTTCAATTGTAGGAGTTGTCAACACCATCTAGTAATTACTACCAATTTGAAGTAGCTGAAATATTGATTTTGCCAACAAGACAATAGGTACCAATGCACCTTTATATGGAGAAGTCAAGTAAGACTAGTACACCCACATGCTTACCCAGTCTATCAAAGACTAGGCCTTTGAGAAACCATTTAACTTCGTAAACAACCCCAAAAAAAGGAGCCACCGAGGTGTTCATTTCAAATATAAAAGACCATCTATTTTTTTTTGGGTTATACACCTCTACAAATCTATTTAAAGAATGAAATTATTAAACTTTATTTAAACAAAGACCTCACTGGATTTACAGAAGGCAAGGGTAGGAACAAGGGATTTTAATGAATGCAAAAATGGATTTTTATGACATGAGGCAAAAGTATGACCTCTTGACTTTGGGCGAACACTTGAAAATAGGAAGTGAGCTAGATAATTCAAGCACTTATATTCAACAAGGGCATAATTGTTTAGTGTAATTTTGGGCACTAACATTCACTCTCAGTTGGGGATATACACCCCCACGAGTGTGCAAAGAACCCTCGAAAACAAGACCAAGTGCCAATCCATTGGACCACATAGTCTAGATTTGAGCAACTCATCAGGAAACACCCATGGAAACTCAAAAATATCTGGCAGATCAATAAAACTAGATCAAGAAAATTTGGAAGCAAACATAGGACAAAAAACACAAAAGTAACTATACAAACAAGGAACAAAGTAGAGAGGAAACAAAGCAATGAAACTATACACTATACAATATTATACACAAGTTACTGATTTAGTCTAGGAAATATTTTTGATTTTTTCCATGATCTGGTAGCTTTGGAATCCTACCATCCCTTAATTTCTTAAACTTTTCTAGTAGCTTGGTGTCTAAAATGAAGTAAACCAATCTCTACACTTGTTTGAAGGTACTGATGCTTGGTTGTAATGGGATGACATTTTGAAACAAATCCTTTATGTATGTTTTCAAATCTAGATATGACCAAGCTAAGAAATCTTGGTATCTTTTATGTAGTTGTAAATAAACTTGTTTCCCAACTGCAATTAGTTGAGTACCAAGTTAGAGTGCTTCATACTTATCAATGTCATTCGTGCCCTCGAACTATGGCTTGAAAGAAAACTGAAAACATTCATTGTTTGGGGCATAGAAGACAACCCTAGCTCCATTTCCAATATTGGAGTAAGCCCTATCAAATTAAATTCTCCAAGCTGTTGCATCAAGAATAACTAGTTCTTCAACAGTGTCCACATTCCTAAAGAAGTTACCCAATTCCATATCCATGTACAACACTTCATTTAGAGAACATTGCATATCTTTAATTACATGCAACATCTTCAGATATATATGATGTTTGACCATCTTACCCCTAATGGAATGGTGCCATAAGACAAGTCCATTTGTATACTTTCACCCATGCTAATGGCCCATTTATGTGACATCATTATCCCCCATTTAGGCTAGTAGTCCACAACTACCACATCTATATTCAAATACTTACCTAGATGCAATGCTAACTACACTACCAACCCTTCAACTTATCCATCAATTGGCACCTCTCATAAATCCATGGCATAGTAGTTGTTAAAGGTTGGTGTAATATTTATTCCAAACTCATTTAGGACACCCCAGGTAATCACATTGGAATAGGATTTGGAATCAAACATGCAGTTGTGAAAAATTAGACCATTGATCAATAGGGTTATATAAAATAAATCCACTTTCAACTAGCCTTATACCAATGCATTCCTCAAATAGAATTCTAAAGTAGGTTCACTAAACTCTTTTGATTATTCATCTTCATCTAAGAGTATTGTGAGTGAATTCATTTCATTTGCAATTGATTTCTCTCCAAATTCTAAATACTTGAATGCCCTCTTCCTATGCTCAGGTATTTGTAATAACTCAACAAGTGGCATGGCGATTTTCAACTATCTCAACACCTGAGCTTGATCCAATCACACATGGTACACTAAGGAAGATGAGTACTAGGTGGAAGGGTGACAACACCTTCAACTAGATTACAACCACTTAAGGTTTGATGTGGAATAGGGTTGGATGAATTTGCATTTTTAACAACAATTTTTAGGGGTCAATTTGTTTTAACATCATTTGCACCCTAAGGGATACTAGTAAGATAAGCACTTTATTCTTGGTGGGATCACATCTTCGTTTAATAACTTGGGAAACATGTTTTAATTTGGAAGCATTTGGGACTGTTGTAGTTTTATTTATTTCCTTACGTGCATCCCCTACCCTTAGATTTGTAAGGGTAGTGTCTTTAGGAGTAGTACCTTGTTGCCTAATTCTTAAGTTATATTCTTTCTCCTTGGTCAACTACTACATTGATTAGTAGTTACCTATCCTCAACTAAAGGAATTCCCCCATCATATTTCTTAATCATCATATAACGTAAGAATTTGAAATCATGATTGGGTAATTCATACGCTTTCATCATATTAACATCACAAGCAAACTCAAAATTTAGGACAAATACCTTCTTGACCACACTCCACAACTAATCAATAGTACTAACACTTATAAATTCCATGGAGGTAGAAATCTTAGATTACGAGTCTTGATAATTAAACATCAAAATATAATCATCATCATCAAACATAGACTAAAGATCATCTGCATCTTCATCACTTGGTTCAGAAGTATCACATGGAGGATTTGGTAGGAAGCACTTATTACACCAATCAATGTCTAAATCACAATTTACCACATTCACCTTGATGTTCAACACATTAGGCACTTATGTTTTAGCCCTTATATTCTAATATCTATCTGTTCTTGTAGGCCTCCCTTATGCTTGATTTAGATTTTGAGCTCTCTCTTGAATTGTAGACCCATGCAGCGTCTCATTTTCATCTCTAACTAGCTTATATAACATTTCTTGAATAGTGAAGGCCATAGTTTTAACCATTTCCTCAAGGTTGGTTGTCTTAGTAGACTATGTTTTTTTCTATATTGACCAATTTTACATTAGCAAATTTGCTCATGGGATTTCTGTCAACCTTTATATTATTTTAAATTTAGATGGCCATATTGAATGCCAACCACAGGTTTGTGGGAGCCTTATCTCATAATTAGTACAAAACCTTCTTGTCAAGTTCATCATAGTACTTAATCAAGCATGCAATATCACTAGGCCAAATGTTCTCAGGGAGCCACATCATAGTCTTGTTGATTGGTGTATTAAAGACATACACACACTCATTGGAGTTATTTTTATGTTTTCAAACTGAACCAAAATAAATTTAGGATCAATCCTATCACGATACTGAATTTGGAACACATTCTTCATTTCTTCCAATGAATTAGTGCATCCATAGGGAAGTGAATTGAACCACTCACAAGTGTCTTCTTCCAGTGTGTGCACAAACAACTTAATGTCCACATCCTTGTGCTTAACATCATACTACTCAATGATAATTTGGAAATCCCTCAAGTGGTGATCACCTATCACTTCATTGTTCCCTTGAAATTTTGGAAGGTGGTTCCTTACATCATTTTGGACTTCATTGGGATAGCCTTCCATTTCATCAAAATTAATAGGTCTAAATCTAGGAATGCAGAATGGAAGATGCCCATTTTCATCTTGGTCTCTATGCCTCATGATTGGTTCAATGGGAGGTTTAAGAACAAATGCCAAAGGGATGTGAGGGGGTGAATGAGGTGGAGTTGGGGATTTAAGTTTAGGAGGAAATTCATCCGATTGAGAAGGTGATACATAATAAATGGGTCTATAAGTTTTTAAATAGTTAGAAGAACTAAAATAATATTCAACAATAGGAATTTAAACAAAATGTTTGAGATTATCAGAGTCTTTATAGTCTAATCACTCTTTCGAAGCTAACCTTTGCTCTTCAATGAGACTCCAAACTTGTCTCCTTTGATGAATACTTATGGTAAACACAAGTTTATTAGATGAGTCACCCTTGAAAGATGAGCTCAGTCCTTTCATCCTTGTAAGCACAAGAACTCTCAAAGACGATGATATTTGAAGCACGCATTGATCTTTCTTTGAAACCAAATGATAATTTGGAGTCATGACTAGAAGCAAACTTCTAAAATATAACCATTTACAAACTTGTAGTGATACATACTAAAACCATATATTGATGAAACTATATATGATGTATGAAAGTAAAGATACTAAAAGTTTCAAATTCATATTAAAAAAGGGGAAAGCTCCTCAAAACATGACAAATTTATAACTCTTTTCAACAGCTTTAGCATATGTCAATTTTGATCAAATCTCTAAATTCCTATCATGTCCCAGTAGAGTTTTGTGGTGTTCATGGCAAAGATAACAAAGTATACTCAAATAACCTCAAATTTTTGAACACATGAGATAATATGGATAAACCTTATATGAAAATGTAGTTGAGATTATTTTAGCAAATAATGGTAGAGACAATTTTCAAACCTAAAATTTTAATTCAACTCTCTGTAAGAGTCCCTAGCAACACAAGTGTTAAGATTCACTTTATTTCCATGCAATGGTACCATATGAGTGTCGGCATTGAATAACTAAAGATAGTCAAAATGTAGCAAATATAGTCAGAGAAAATTTCAACATGAAATACTAACAACTCTATGTAAGAGTCCCCGATAACATGAGTTCCATAGGTGTCTTTTCTTTCCCTAATAATGGTACCAATAAGGAGTTGGTTCCCAGTTTTACACATATTTTTATTGGCCTTGAACACTTTCCAAAAATGGCAATAAAAGATGAAAAACCCATAAATATATCATTATAGTTGGGGATGGGTTTTGCTTCAAGAATGGACTGAATGTAGAAAATGACTAAGAGGCACTAATAGAGGGTATGGTCAGCTCCCTACTACTTCTAGATCTACTTTAACCAAGGTAAGAGGACTTAAGGGATATCTTTATCACATGGATTGATTCTAAAATTCAATCCCCATGGGGAATTTTAACATGCAAGTCTTACCAAGGCATAACCAAAGTTGCACATTCTACCCAAGAAGGATTGTCACACGAAATGCACAAATGCACAATGTAAAACACAAGCTACTAAAGATAGATGGTTATATGCTTGCATACTTCATTTTGAAATATATTGTTAACAAGGGGTTGAATAGAAGTTTATGATGCTAGTCTTTAAATCACAATATCCAAGCACATGTTATATAGGCAAGAGTTTATACATCTACAAGGAAAATAAAATTTAAAATATAGAAAAGATGCATTATTTGTATAGTAGAATAGGTAGGATAGTTAGATAGTTTGTAAAAAATGGTGTGGTGTGCTAGTGGTTTTAAAACTATAGGGGATCCTATAATATTCATGATATTATTCCTTTGTAGAGATGTAGAAAAATTCAAATGCATGCTAATGGAAATACCAAGAGTTTTTTTTCATTTATTGGTGCCAATGAAATACAAATACCAAAATGATTCTAAAAACCTATACCATACACTGAAACTAGAATCTCATATACTTTTTCCCATTGAATCCATAAACATAGTGTACCCTAAAGTGTTATTTATCAACATATTTCTAAAAGTAAAGCAGAAAGGATTCTATAATATCGATGTATGCTTAAAATGATAACCACTAGTAAGCATTAAACCAAATATGCATTCAAAAATATTTTCAAAACATATTATTGTACTTCATCAAAAGAAAATAAAAAATAACCAAGTATTCTGATTGACTTTGCAAATAAAATCTTACACACAGTAGTTGTACAGAATGCTTGTATGAGGACAAGCATGGTGAGTTTCCTCTTTTGATAAGGGAGACATAAACATGTTCTCAAAGCTTACTAATGGATGTATAGCTACAACCACCTTATCAAGGGAGACAATACATACACATTGTAGTTGATCCTAAAACATAAAAAACCTAGACTTAGAGAAAATAAACAACCAGAAAAATTAAACATAGAATAGAGTACAAGCCATTTGTTTATACATTTTTACTAATTTTCAAATTTGGGAAGGTGGGTTTCAATTTTCAATATCGTAAAATTGTAAAACAACCCTCCAAATTATGCCAAGATGATCCCAACTAGAAATTATTCCTTGCCACGCCTAGAATATTCATTAATTTACAAGAAAAATTATTTTTCTAACTGAATCTACAAGTAATGATGATTATTTTCAATAACCCTTTACTCTCCTTGGTTGGAAATGCATTTTACATTATCTGGAAGGAGAAAATTCACCTTGGAGACTGTTTTATTATTTTTGGGAAACTAGTGTATAGTTCCTCAATAATGAGGGGTCAAGAGTAAGGGGAAAATCTAACTTATTATGACAAAATATAGATTTTTATCAGGTAATTTTCATAAGGAAGAAAGGTAAACTTATTTAAAAATGAGCTGAAATAGATGATTCATGAGCTATAAAATGAGATGCAAGACTGAGACATTATTAGGAATCTGAATGTGGACTACGTTTTCTGATTGGACTAGAGCATCCGAACTAGATAGGATGGCACCAACATTTTTATCCACCTCTATTTGTTTTCCTAATGATATAATATTTTTGGGTTTTGTTTTTCAGGTCAGTGTGAGCTTGTATATCAAATTTTGGAGGTTAGAAGTTAATATAGCTCATTATAGGTCCATTTCAATCTCTAAACCCTATATTTATCTATAACACATGGAAACAACAAATTAATCAAAAGGAAAAGGGGGGAAAATTGGGTTAGGGGAAGAATGATCACATCATATATAACCCTTTTTACACTAATCTTTACTTACATTAACCCTCAATCTAGGGTCTCAAATCCAATGTAGTTTTCCCTTAAGAAACATGCATAATCAATGTACATGATAGATGCAAGAATGAATTTCAGCTAGACCCTTCCTTGATCAAGCATGCAAGTTTACGTGTGATGCAAAATGATGAGCTATATTATTGATTGATTTTTATTATGTCTAATGTGCCAAAGTAGTAAGTGATAGATATAAAATGCCTTGTGTAGTCCATTATATAGGAGACTCTTGATTTCAAATTTGGGAGTTTTATTTGCATTTTACGAACATGCAAAAACTTAAAGACAAAGCTAAAAGAAGGTGTAAGGCTCAACTAATAAAATAAACTGACTGTCGGAGGTGAAAATGGCTTTGGAAAAGAGTGCTAGAAATATATACTAGTGGTACCAGTGATATTATCCATCCCCAATGCTCTTGTCCTATAGTCCTAAGATCTAGGGGGATAGAAAGAGGATAGAAAAGCTAACCTAACTGAGGTGGAGTGACTCTTTGAAAGGCTTTGAATGACTGGGAATAGGAAAAAAGGTGTCTAGATCATGTAATAAGACTAAGATGATTAAAACAATGAACATGGTCAAATGTGAAAAAAACTCATATTCTCCAATTAGAGTCTCTTATGAAAGGATTGTGAAAAGACATGATATGTGTGGTTGTTTGACTAATTTAGGGTGTATACCATTTCCTCACTTTTATTCTAGAAATTTAATTAAATCAAGTAATATAGTAAAATAGAGAAAAGAAAATGCATACCTAAACCTACCTACATGAAGATAAGTGTGTTGAAAGAGGGTCCAACTCACTTCCTAGCCAGGGAAGTGGATGGCGATCTAAATAGTGTCTAGATAAAGAAGGAAATACCTGAAATAGATGTCCCTTATATTGAATCAAGAAGTGTAATCAGTATAGCATGGGGAAGGAAGGCAATGCTTTCCCCTTGCGCTGAATTTGACTAGAATGAGAAATTCTTAGAGGTACAAAACCAAAGTCTAGCATCTATCCCACATCAAGTCATATAATTTAGAATGTGTGTATAGAATCTGTATGATGTGAAGAGAAAAATTTGTCATGCCCCCACTTTGAAAAATCTTAACTAGAACTAAAAAGTCCTTAGAGGTCCAAAACCAATGTCTATCCTCTATTTTGTAAAAACTCATACAGTCTAGGTGTGGGTAATGCTATGGACTAACCACTACAAATGATTATATGGTCTAACTTGGTAACATCTTGGGTACAGTTAGGTGTAATCGAAAACTTTGGTAAATGTGTAAGAAGAGAATAACATA
>JARHVA010006574.1:880000-881480 GCA_037957365.1 Torreya grandis
TTGTTCCTTGCAGTGTCATCATTAGAATATTGTCCGTAATGACTTTCATTTTCATATTCATTTGCATGTTCGCTATCATACTCATTATCAATTTTAGTGTAACTAGGGAGAGGTGTAAGATAAGAATTTAATTCCTTTCTAGTATGCAATAAAGTATTATTTAAAATTGGAATATCATGTGTATCTATGTTATCCATGGATGGAGTGTATGAATGCTTTTCATGTGAAATATGAGAAATAAGAGAAGAGTTTTCATTGAGACATTCTTTTCACAAAGTAGAGTTAGGAACATGAGATGTATCGTTTAACTAAGTATTGGCAATTTTATTTAATTGCATTTATATTATTGTAATTTGAACATGGAAGTAGAGAGAGAGAGAGAGAGAGAGAGAGAGAGAGAGAGAGAGAGAGAGAGAGAGAGAGAGAGAGAGAGAGAGAGAGAGAGAGAGAGAGAGAGAGAGAGAGAGAGAGAGAGAGAGAGAGAGAGAGAGAGAGAGAGAGAGGAGAGAGAGAGAGAGAGAGAGATTAGGTTCACATGGAATCAAACTATCACCAATAAGAGGTTCACTTGGAAGTGCATGAATAATTTGTTCATTTTGATGTATTATGCATAAGAGAATGAGGTGACATGTAACTTTCCCATTTATCAAAATTATTTTCTTTAGAACATGGAATAAAAGAGATAGGTTTGAGAGGAGAATAATCATCTATTTGTGCTTCACTATCACTATCATGTATATCATCATATTCCTCATTACAACAATAGCAATTATCTTGATTATAAATGGAATCATTTTCCACATTTTTAGCTAATGTGAAATTTTGAAAATTTGTCCATTCATTGTCATAGTTATGAAGAAAATTTAAAAAATGATCTATGGGATGAGAGGGAAGAAGTGCCTCAGTGTCCATTTTATTTCTTTCACCAAAGTTAATATTGAAAATTACTATTAAGCAAATAAATACAAAAATAACTATGAACATAGAGATTTTGAGACTACTTTTGACTATCCAAACAATTTTCAAAAATTTCAAAGGATTTGTCTAAAAATTATAAGGGAGGAAATCTTGGGGCTTGAGGACCTAGTTTGGAAATATAGTGTTTTGGGGTAGGATTTAGAAAATTTTTAAAAATATACAATAATTTCAAATTCTAAAAATAATTTTAATAGAGTAAATGCACAAAAAATTATACAAAAATAAGAAATTTAAAAGTTAATTTTCCCACAAACTATGAAAGAAAAACCCTAAGTGTACCTAGAGTTTTAGATTAATTCAAAGCAAGTCAGGGGTCACCAAATATTTTATTATTTTTAGGAAACTAGTGTTTAGTTACTAAATAATAAGGGGTCTAGAGTAAGGGGAAAATCTAATTTATTATGACAAAATATATATTTTTTATTGGTAATTTGCATAAGGAAGAAAAATAAACTTGTCTGAAAATGGTCTAAAATGGATGATTTAGGGGAAGGAAACTAAG
>JARHVA010006575.1:0-100000 GCA_037957365.1 Torreya grandis
AATTCAAAACTCCATATAAAATAAGAAAACCTCATATTTAATTAAAATATACTTTATACAACTTCAATTGAGGTTCAAAACATGTTTTATGTCCAACCACAACTTGAGCCTTTTCTCAAAACACTGTTCACAATAGGCCTGTGTTTACACAAAAAAGCTATTTTGAACATCTTCAACTTAGGGTATACAAGATCAAACTCTTCTCTATAAGTAGCCCACTCAGAACTTCCAACTAGCCTAAAAACATAGTCATGGAAACAATGATCTAAAACACCTGTACAATCAATTTTTAGAGACTTATTATGTATTTATAAGATATTAAAACATCCTTTAAAAATTTATTACTTACCTTTGATTATTAATAACACTAACTCTACAACCAAATCTTGTCTATTATTATGCAAATCTTCAAGGTATAATCATGTTGTCTGATGTTTTTATTTAAATTTTTTTTTATATAATATAAATAAATTCATGTAATGGATCTTAAATTATTTAAAAGCATCTAATAATGATTAAAACAAAAATCCAAACACTCTAAATGAGTTTTAAATCCATTCTACTCAAACTGGGTTTACTAAGTTTTACCACAATCTGCAATGGTCAAATAAGACAAGAAATAAATTCAAATTTACAATATTTCATGGGGATTTTTTTTTTGTTCATCAAGGAGTATAATTAATATTTTATTTTTAATCCATGCTAATTTTCTCAATATCTTGGTCTCTACATGCATTTTTTTGCTCATTAGTTTCTTCAGTTTTTACCATAGTCAACACCTTTGACTTTGACATGAAATAAAGAATTTTGTATGGAAATTTATGAAAATACACCACCTTAATATTTTTTATATCACTTTATATAACAATATTCCCTTCTACACCATACCAAAATTCTTAGTATATTAGCCTCTAAAAATAATTCTTTGCTCACTGGTGTTTTTGGCAAGCATACTCAATTTGAACTCTAATGGTCATATATTTGAAAACCAACATCTATTTCTTGAGACATAAATTTGATGGGCTCTAGCACATATCTAGTTTCTAGACCAACTTTGGAAGTGTATAACTTCAGATATATAACTTATCGTGACACCAAATTTGGAGGGCATATTCCTAGCATATATGACATCATCTCTATGTCACACATTAATGACATTTGACTTTTTAGGTACATATAATAAATGCATAAACTAACTAGTTCATTCAGATCTTTATGACATGTAGGGATGGTTTAGTTATTCTAAGATAGGAATGCAAATTTTCATCTCTCCAAAGGACAAATTGGATCTCTATAATCTCACCAAGGGATATATGAAACCGTCACAACATCCTCTTGGTCCTAAATGCTCTACACTCATGACATAAATCTTCCAATCCATAAAATTGACCTCTTTGTCATTAATTCATCATGACATAATGTACCTTGGATATTAATGACAACACTAGAATTAATTACCATGCTCAACAATCTCATGTAACCTCTTCTTCAGAGCTTCAATAGAACATCTTCATATCTCAACAGAGCATCTCTAGAGCTACTTATGTAGATATTTGGATATTGACTAAGTTTATTCATATCTCACAATGTTTTATGCCAAGTTTTCAAAACTATTGCCAAAAAATGTGTTTCCAAAATTTTTGATGACTTTTCAAGCCTTCAAATTATCTCTTAGTAGAGAGACATTAGGTTGTCTAGCTTCCTTGTCATATCAAGCATACAAGCTCATACCACACACATTGTGCATCTTGACATCAAACTTGACATCAAATGATATCAAAATTGACATCAATGACAACACTTCTCATCAAATTACCCCTTTTTAATTTATGGAAAAATCACTCTCATATTGTCTTCTTACTAATATGAACTCCTCTTTCATTATGATCTTTCTTCCCCTTTGACATTAATGATAAAGGTTTTTCCACAAGATTTCATTTGATCCTTGGACCCAATATTAACAAACCAATCCCACACATACCTACATAATCATATATAATATCCCCCTATCACCATTATCATCTCCATCTACTTGATCTTAACATGACTAATATTGAGTTTAAAATATACTAAATATCAGCCAACCTGATGTAGACCTTGATCGACTATCTCACCATATCATTATACCTCTTTATTTTGATTAATGAACCTCACAAATCCATGCATATTTAATTCCATATATTTATTTGTGACATCCTTTCCCACACATGAGCTTCCTTTAGTGACTGATCAACACACTCTTGCATTGATCTTTAGCTCATAGCTACCTCAGGTCTTCTCCTCATAGTATTTGATTATAATCTTGAATATTGGAGATAAAACCATGTATACCTAATGTTTTAACCATGATTACATCACCTTATATTAATTATAACTCTTGGCATATAAAGGGACTCCCCTTTAGTCTTCACAACATATTTATTCACCATCTAGACTTTCAAAACTTCCCTAATGGACTCACACAACCAATCATGTTATGCATACATCTATGGATCATATGAACCATTACATACCTTTATAAATCTTGAAGCCATCTCATCTATAAACATAAGTATCGATATTATCCATCTTCATTTCCTTGCTCAGGCTCCACCATACTTCTTTCATGCTTCATACTGACTTGGTTGACCTCTTATTATTCAACTTTGCATTTTTTTATATTATATCTAATAGGCTTCCTTATAGCCCTTGAAATCTATAAATGAGGACATATATTTGTATGTATTAATCTCTAGAATTTTAAATTTCATATTTAGGATTATTTTATATGTCCCTTCATTTCTACCAAATTTTACCTATTAACTCTTTTTCTACATGGTAGCTCCTTCACAAATTAGCCCTCCAATTAGACCTACTTAGGTCTCCAAGTCACTTTATATATTTCATATAATGGATCCATACCTATAAAAAATATCTAACCGACAAATCCTCACTCAATGCTAGGATGTCAACATTGCATAGCTACTTACCAAATGTGGTGAAACAACTCCATGTATAACTTGATTTATGGCCTTCACACTTATTTCTATTTTTTGATAAGTGTCTCCATGAAACATAATAGAGGAACCCTATTACATATGAATCTATAATAATACATACTTAGTATATTATTATATTTACATACTCTCAAAATATTGAAGGTTCTCCAACATCCTTTTAGGCTTGATTGTAAACTTAGGCTTGACCTTTGGCTTGGCTTCTTCATCATCCTTTTGACCTGACAAAGAATACTCTTGACATTCTTTCAAATATGAATTATGTTCTATATTAGAAAAATCACCTTGGTTTATTATTTTATCATGACTCACCTTATCATCCTTATTCTTCTCAACTTGATTTGATGCAAAACACTCTTGGCATTCTACCCTGGCAATTAGCTCACCTTGATCCATAGGCTAATCATGACTAGTTATCACCTTCTTTGGTCTCCATACAAAAATTTTGTTATCACTTGAGGAATTATTTAGTCTAATCTTAAAAAATATTGGAATATTACCAAGACATTGACCCTCATAGAAAATAACGTTACTCTTGTTAGATATACATATTGATTGATATGGTATGTGATCGCTTCTTTGTCAATTGATTCCTTTTCCATAGTCCCATGAAAACTCATTCTTGGATGTTATCTTTCTAAAATCATTTAATTTATGTGCATACTAATAACAAGAAAAAAAATTACCATTTAAATCATTTAAATAACTCATGGTATTAGGATATCTAAAAGAATTTGTCTTCATTTTGAGTTTGACCTTCTTTTTCATATTAGCATTCTCCTTCACCTTTTGATCTAATTTGAAAATAATACCTAACTTATGATTGGAATACTTATGACCACTTAACATGTCATCTATATCCTTATTTATCTTTTCAAACTTATCATAGGTCTTCATATTACTCATTTTGTTTACAAAATACTCATGCTCAACCTTCAAATAATCTATCTCTATCCTCAACTAGTCATACTCTACTTCCTTTCATCTAAATGTTGGATTGGCATCCTCTAGTTTATTCTTAAGATATTTGTTTGTCTTATTTTGATGCTTCAAATCATCGATGTAACTTATTAGTTCAATTTCAAGGTGTACTTTAGCTTCTCATTCTTTATTTTAATAGTATACTTATTCATCATACATGTTGTCTTCTTCTTTTTGATCATAAGACATTTGTGCTTCTCAAGATAAACTTCAATATATTACACTTTTATTCAAAATGACTAATCTCTGATACCAATTCTTGGAAGCATAATCATTGAGAGAGGTGGTGAATCAATGTTCTTAATACTCTTTTCCTTTCAATTCATCATTTATCCATTACCATTCGTCAAATAATATCAACCTAATTTACAAAAGAATGAAGAAATATAATAAAAGCAATGCATAAACAAACATAACACATCATATATGTGGGAAATCCTCATGGGGAATAGAACCCATTGAAATAAAGCTTAGGCAAGTAATCCTATAAAATAGTAAATCAATCTTTAGTTGAGCACCAACCTAGCAAGGAACACAAACCCATAGTTTACCAAGCACTCACTTGTATTTATAAATAACCAAGTTTCTAGGAGATACCAATCCCCTTATTTATCATGCACCCACTCAATCAACACTTATGATGACTCAACACCCACTCAACCACTAATGATTTATCTACCTTTTCCTTGATGATTATGAACACTCGATGATGGTCTTCTTCTGCTCTCTATGACATATATGCCATAATCAATATTATATTTTATATCTCTACACATTAGCTACCTCAGCATGGCCTTATAAATATATTTAGGCATCTAATAAACCTCTGATCATCTATGACAACATCATAGACTTTTTCTCTACTCATCTCCTCATGAAATTTATCTTAATCAGAATCTACCCTCATGGTCTACTTCTCCACTCATGACCACATGGGCACATGGTATTATTAATCATATGGTACTATGGTTATTCTTTCATCCTTACACACTCAAATTTTCTCTTTGATCACATTCATAACTACCTCTCACCCATGTAAATATATCATTGCTCAATAAGCCATCTATCACGTTGATTAGTTCACATAGGCACTAATATTTAAATTCATGCATATTATATGACATTCATAACATACCTAAAATGATCCACATGACCTTCTCCTTCTCCCTTTTGTGCTCTTTTATTCACTTTCACACTCACTTTTCATACATGCACAAATAGGCTTAATTATCATTGATTTTAGATAAGTCACTTAATCTCACACACCATGGTTAGAATGCACACTTGAATAAATTTAATTAACCTTAAAACTGGTCATATCACACATTAAAAACATGAATAAACCAATACATTAGGTCATATATAGATAAATAGGCTACATTCCTTCTTTAGGTCTCATGGAGACCTTTTAGGCCTTCTTAGTCACACATTACACTTGTCCTTCCTTGAAATGATTAAAAAATATAATACAAAAGGAAAAAATCATATTAAATTCAAATTAACATTATATAGCTTAACTTTATGTCTACAACACCTTTTAGGTCTGACCACCACTTGAACATTTTCTCAAAACATTATTCACAATAGGCATGTGCATACATAGAAAACATTCTTTGAGAAACTAAAACTTAAACTCAATTTCTACAAAAAAAATGGAAAAAATTGCATGTTAATAAACCTAATGACCTTATTGTCATCAAAAACTTCAAAATATGCTTCAAATTATGGTATACATGCTCAAACTCTTCTCTACAGGTAGCCCACTCAGAAATGTCAACTAGCCTCAAAATATAGTCATAAAAAAAAATGATCTGAAAAACTATAAAATATATTTTTATAGAATTATAATTTATGTATAGGATATTAAAACATAAATATTACATATTACAATATATGTCACAATTTATAGTGGAAACTATTTGTACTTGCAAACTATTTTGTTGACTTTCTCTCTCATAGTCCTTAGACAACCAGACAAGCCATTTTGGCTTCAACATTTCAACCTCTTACACTAACTTCCAAGATTATTAAAATAATAGATAAGTAATTAAATTCTTAAAAATCAATATCATTTGTATTGGATCATCAACTCATGATATAGAGTCTCAAAATCATCACTATAACTTGTTATATGCCCTGTAAACCTTAGCATACAACATTCATGTTTGCATATAGTTCACTGTGAGGATTGTTATACCATTAGACTCTTGTGATGTATTTATTATGTTTCATTATGTACTCACATATAATTCACTATGAATCACATATCAACCATATTATCATAGATAATATTACTCTATTATTCATATTGTTCCTATACACAAATCTATCTTTCCATATGTCTTTGTTCCATATCAAGCCTTTAGACACAATCCTATGCTCAAACTTACATTCCAAACTCTTCAATCATTATATCCACTATATAAAACTATGAAAAACATCCATTTAATTTCCTATAATATCCATAAGCCATTACAAGTCCATCTTCTTCATGAAACCATCTACTAAGGTTTGTTGTCATATTGAGTCTTAAAACCCTCATATTTATGCTATTATATGTTTTTATTAGTTATTTGTTGATATAACCTCAAACTATCATGTATAACCTATTATTACTTAAAAACCTTAATATAATTTCTGAACATTTAATGTACTCACCTTTGATGATTAATAACACTAAGTAACTCTGCAACCAAACCTTGTCTACCATTATACAAACCTTTAAGGTATAATCAAGTTGTATAATTTTTTTATTAAAAAAGAAACATGTTAAAAAATATCACTCAATGCATGCAATGGATCTTAACTTAGTTAAAAACTCCTAAAACAATAATCTAAACACTGCAAATGAGTTTGAAAACCATTTTACTCAAATTGGTTTTACTAAGTCTTATAATAGTCAAAAATGGTCAAATTGGACAAGAAATTAATTAATTCTTATATAATTTCATTGATAAATTCCACTTTTAGGTTATTTATAAAGGAGTCTTCTTCATATTTTCCTTTTATATCATGCCAAAATTCTCAATATCTTGGTCTCTACATGCATTTCTTTGCTCAATTATTTCTTTGGTTTTTACCATAGTTAATACATTTTAGTTTGACCTAAAATAAATGTATTTTTATGGAAATTTATGATAAGACACCACCTATAGGATTTCCCTCTCACTTTATAGAATAGATTTCCATTTTATACCATACCAAAATTCTCAATGTATTGGCCTCTTCAAATAATTCTTTGCTCACTAGTTTTTTGCGCAAGCATACTTAGTTTGAACTCCAATGGTCATATATTTGAAAACCAACTATTTCCCAAGACATAAATTTGATGGGCTCTATCACATATCCAGTCTGGGGACCAACTTAAGAAGCTTATAACTTGACATAGACAACTTGTCAAGACAACAAATTTAGAGGGCATATTTTTGGCATTATGGCATCATCTCTATGTCACATTTTCACCACATTTTAATTTTTATGTAAATATAATAAATTCACAAATTTATTGGTTAATTCATACCTTGATGACATGTAGGGATGGTCTAGTTCTTGTAAGCTAGGAATATGAATTTTCCTATCTCAAAAGGACAAATTGAATCTCTATAATCTCACCAAAGGATCTATGAACCCCTCACAACATCCTTTTGGTACTAAATGCTCTACATTCATGCCATACATCCTCAAATCCATAAAAATACCTTGTTTATCATTAATTCATAATGAAATCATGCACCTTAGATATCAATGATAACTCTATAATCAATGACCATGATCAATAATCTCATACATCCTATTATTTAGAGCTTAAATAGAACATATTCATAACTTGATGGAGCATCTTTGGATTTGTTTACATATATCTTCAGAGATTGACTAGGAATATTCGTCTCTCACTATGTTCTATGCCAAGTTTTCAAAATTATTTCCAAAATCTATTACTAAAACTATTGATGACTTTTCAAGCCTTTAAATTCTCTCTTAGAAGAGATACATTAGGTTTCTTGGCTTCATTTTATTATTAGGTATACAAGATAATACCCCACATACCATGCAACTTAACATTAAGGACATCATCCTTGGCATTAAATGATATCAACCTTGACATCAATGATAACACTTCTCAACAATGTCTTGTCTGAATATATTTTGGGGGCATATGAATACCTTTATAGTACATGGAAGGAGGGATTATGGATAAGAAATAAAATAATAATAAGAAAGGGATATGATAAAGATTAGTTCTTTCATATTGGGTTCACCAATTTTATATGCACATGAATATAACACATTCAACTATGCACTCGACTCCCAAAGGTCTGGATGAGATAACTAATGTAATGAATGGGGACATAGATTTAGTTGGGTTTTAAGTGGAATGGGATTTAGAATTTTTGGTATAAATGGGTTCTCATGATGGATCTAAAAGACCTTAACATCATATCAATACTCATTAAGAGCATTGATCTGGGCTGAAACATAACTCTATGGTCCTTCAATCTCTTAAATCATAATAAGGAGAAGCTCTTAATAAATTCTAGGACTAGGTAAATTGGTTAGATCAAGATTAATGACTTACGGGAAAAGGTTTACTCTTTTAGGTTTATTATTTTGAGTCAATGTCATTCACAAAAATTGAATGATATAATACGAGGCTAGACTTGAGGAGAAGATATATGTATCAATGGGGGACTAGTCCTAAATGACATTAAACTAACATCCTCTATTCTAATAAGGGAAAATTATGGGTGGATCAATAATTATTTCATGTTAATCCAAAGCAACCAATGAGTCAACAATAATTTTAGGGATTGGGGTGGAATGTAAAACCTCATGTCTTAGTTTAGTATTAATTTCATATTGTGTGGAAACTATGAGATCAGGTGATCTAACCCTAGGGAATAAACTATGTTGGACAAGATTGGGTGTTTCATGAAGGGTAATCCAGAGGAGGACAAGATAAATCTAAGGAAAAAGTGTATGATCTTATTTAGGTAATGTCTTGTTATGTGTGCTTGTTGTGGTGTTAGAAGAAAGGCTGGTATGGAGTTATTTCATGAATGAGAAATGATTGGATGTAATTTGTATGATTTCATGTGTTTTCAAGTCTTTAATGGAATATAATTTATTTCATGTATTATCATGTATTCTTGACACTATTTTTTCACTTTTTAATATTTTTTGTTTATTTATTTGGATTTTCTGAAGTAAATGTTTACTTATTGAAAATGAAATGTTGAAAGAAAAATAAATAGAAAAATGAAATTAAATTAAAGAAAATATGAAATTAAAATAAATAAAAGTTTAAATTAAATGAAAACAAAATAATATTTTTCTATCTTTTCTAATGATTTATAATGCATGCAAAAGAAAGAGGAGAAAACCTATACTTTAATGTAAAGGGATAGGTTTTCCTAGTTATGTCTATATACAAACTAAGTGGTGTTGTTTTTTTATTTTTTATTTTTATTTTATAAAGTGGGACTAAATATGGAAGCTATGTCTCCTAAGAATGCAATCAATGCAAAAAAAATGATCTAAAACAACAATTTCGTAAAACTTTCTATATACTTTCTGTATCTACAAAAAATATTTTCAATTAATTTGTTAAATATAAATAATGTAAATTATGATTTTATATTTTTAAAAGAGAACAACACTTTGAATATATCATAAAACAATAATCAGAGACATATTCTATTTCTATCCATAAGCTTGTCTAAGTTCCTATAGTTGGCTAGTTGATTGTTTGGAATAGAGGGAACATTTTTTGATCTTAGAAATAAAATATTATGTTGGCTAGTAAATATCTTGAGAATTCACTAAATCATCCTATTAATGGGTTTTCAAATGTTTTTATATTTGAAAGAGAATAAATCTATCTGAATACAAACACAATCAAAACTAACTACTATTTCTTTAGCAAATACAAATGAAAATAAATAGATCTCTTTCCCTATCAAATTTGCTATTTTTTAAAATAAAAAAATAAAATAAAAAAATAATAACTACATTAATATAGTCTAAAAAATAAATATTATTTTAAATCAAAGATAAGTCCAACATGACCAAGTCATCGATTAGTTGTAATGCATGTAGTATATCGATGATAAAATCCTTAGTATGCCAACTCATTTTATCCTTGTGTTAATTATATAAACTTTGTAACTAGAGGATGTAAAAACTCTAAAAAAATAGAGGAAGAAGAAGAGAAAACTACAAATGGAGAGAAGTTAAATTGAGGTTTCCCAATGCTTTGGTTTGTAAATATTGGGTTGCTAAATTATACCACTTGTTTACCTATGATAATGTAGTCAACATGAAAACAATAGAGGCTAGATATTCAACCAATTATAGTAGGACTATGGGAAAGAGGTTGAAATTAAAAATATCTAATTACAATTTTCAAATCTAAAATTAGACAAAAAAATAGCCTTCTTGTAGAAAGAGTTAGGAGCCTACGCAAAACATTTCAACTTGAAAGGAGCTAATAATGACTAACAATATAATATGGAGTGAGTTGGGCTGAATTAGAGGTGAGCACATGGTGATAAAATCAAGAAACATGAAACCAAACATGAAAAACATGTCAAAACTAGAGTTATGGGAGATAATTTTAGAATATACTTGAACTATTATGGAACCACCCCTATTTTCATGGGGTGTTTAAAGAGATTCACTCTAGAGGATAGAAATACCATTAAACATTATGCAATCACCCTAAATTTAAAATTATAATGACCTTATATGATGGGTTCATCAAGATGATTTACAAAACCTCCCCAATGAACTTCATGAATGGATGATCTTGAATATGAGGTAAATGGATGCTATAAAGTCTACTAAAATGTGGGTTTGAGGTGCCTTGGGGAGAGAGGAGGAAAAATAGGAGGAATGAGAGCTAGAGAGTTCCCTATGGAGCACAAAACAAGATATCATTACATCATCATAAAATTTATATCTCTATTGTCACACTATATAAATTTTTAGTGTATATAGTTCCTAGATATTTTATCCTAGAAAATGTGGATCACTTCAAGTTATTTGATGAGTATCAACAAATCATATAATTTTTTAACAAATATGGAGCCTTTGAATCCCATATAATAGAGGAGAAGGATGTTTAACCTATGAATATAAAATACTTACAATAATATAGAATCCTAAAACTAAAATAAAAACACATCCCTATGGGGATGGTCTCATTAGAGTGATATTTTGACATGGATCCACAATCTCATAAGTAGAAATAGTCTAAAGCTACTTAATCTAATTTTTTCAAAGAAAAACTAGGGACTGACCAATACCCTTAGTATGTAAACATTGGCTTAATTTTAACTAAAAGTGAGAAGAAAAAATTAAAGGTCTATTCATACAATGTAGAGATGTTATGTCTTAGACATATGAACACCTAAAAGTCTTTAATACAAAGATAATCACACATAGTATCCCATTGAATCAATAACACAAGACCTTCAAGCAATGATAGAGACCGATAAATCCAATTTTATATCCCATCATTTAGACATAAGTAACAAATTTATTGAAAGCTAGGATTATATTTACAATTATGCATTCTAGTTGGGTAGCTAGCCTAACACCTACGACAAATAAGAATCGATAAATTAGGTTGTGTGTCAAGTTTGGAAAGCTAAAACAAGCATCAAAAAAGGATAACTATAATTTTCCCTCCTTGGATGAGGTAATCCAAATGGTTAGTGGATATGAGATGCTATCCTTTCTGTATGGATTCCTATTCTATAATCAAGTGTTGGTATAATTAGAGGATAAACTAAAGATTGAATTCACCACCAATTTTAGGAAATTTTGTACATAAAAGTATGCCTCTTATTAATTAATGAATTACCAACCTTCTAATGAGCTATGGACTTCACCTTTCAAGTACTTGTCATAAAGTGCATAATCATGTATATGGATGAGCTCAAAATATTTTTAAATAATAGATCTGATCATGCATATCATCTATAAAAAGTATTCAATAGATGAAAAATATATGGAACATCACATAAAATAAAGAGCATCTTTGGATTTACTGAAGGGAAATTATTAGGGAATTTAATTACCAAAGATGGGATTTATTTTAACCTAGAATGAATCCAGGCCATTTTCAAGTTAACAACTCCTAAAAAAAAGAAAAAATTAATTCTTTCTTTGGCAATATAAATTTTTTAAGGAAATTTATTTCTATATTTGTAGATATTATCAAGCCACGAAATGCCATGTTGAATAAATATGCTAAAATATATTGGACAAATCAAGCCAAGCGATATTTTTGCAATATCAAAGCTACCATTTCTCAAGCTCTAGTTTTTAACATCTTGTATTTTACTAAGGATTTCTTCTTTTACTCATTCACTTTAGAATATACTATAGTATTAATATGCACATAAAATGTAGATGATAGTGAACATACAATAACATTCATGAGTACCAATTAAAAAGATGCAGAGTTAAAAAATTCAATGATAGATAATTAAATATATGCATTGATAAAAGCTATAAATAATTTTAGGCATTACATTTTATGGAATAAAATGTTTGCCATTATCCCAAATCAAGATATCAAATTCACACTTGGACAAAATGAGTTAGGTGAACGAAGAAGAAAGTGGATGGAAAAACTATAGTATTTTGAACTTAAAATTAGATTATCCAATATGGTGTGAGTCCAAGGAATCATTCATCTCATGACTAAGATGGACCCACACATTTATATTGAACATATCAATGAGATCGAAGTGGATGATAGTGAATGGTATGCCCACATCATCCACTACTTACTCATAGGTTCTTGTCTGCTTGAACTAAGTGGAGAACAAAGGTAAGATTTAGGCTCAAATCAACCATTATATGATAATTAAGGGAATTTTATACTATAATAATTATTAATGTTATATTTGAGGTGTGTATTAAAAGAGTAAGTTATAGACATTTTAAATAAATTACGTTACAGAATAGGTAGTGGGCATCCCTCAATAAATACAAATACTCATATAATCTTTAGAATGGGATACTACTTGCCTAATATTTTCAAATATACCCATAGCCATGTCAAGACATGCCATGAATGCCATGCATTTTGGAAAATAGAATATCATGTTGCCATCCCTTTACAACTAGTCACTGATTTAGCCTTTTTGCTTAATAGGGTCTTAATTTTGTTGGGGAAACCTATTAATTAGGGATAAAAATTTTCCTAACAGCCACTAATTATTGTACAAGATGGATAGAGATTATGGCCACAAAGAACTCCATAGTGCAAGATGCGATCAAATTTATGGAAGATAACATATTGACCAATTTTGGCACCCTAATTTAATTATTTTATGACAATGGTCCAACCTTTAAATCTAAAAAAATTATTGAACAAGCCTACACAACTAAATTACCATCAAGCTTTCATCAAATTATTATTATTTTATTAATGGATTATCTAAATCCACTAACAAGAATCTAATGCATGCAATCAAGAATTCAATATAATATAAACCAAGAGAATGGCACCTACTACTGAAGTATTCATTATGGGTAGACAAAATAATACATAATCAAGCCTTCAAAGATTCACCTTTCCTATTATTATATGGTCAATAACTAGTTTTCCCCATCACTCGTAGACTACCAACATATCATTTTATGTAGGAGTGTATGGGAGAATATGAAATAATCTCATCTAGACTACTTGACATAGTCCATATGGAAGATGCATGAATTGAAACACTACATAACTTTAGCAAATACTAAGATACTATCAATAGGTGGTTTGACAAAAGATCTAAAATCAAGGATTTTAGGATTTTAAACCTAGTGATTTTATGAAATAAGGCACATTAAAAGAAAGGATAGAATGATAAATTCACTCCCTTATAGATTCAACCATACCATATATTTTAAATCCTAGGTAATAATGTATCTCATTTGAAATATATACAATGTAATGAGCTTGATTTTATAGTCAATGGATAGTTTTTAAACATTATTTCATAGCTAATCCAATTGGATATGCTTATGAATTATTATGAATACACAAATATAAATATTAGTAGATTCATTTTCTTCATTTATAGTCTACAACCTTGATTTCTTGGATTAAACTTTCTTATTTTCCCAAACTAGTTTCATGTTTTCTACATTTGTTCTCATAGGTAGTTTTGTTATTTTCTAAAGTAGTCTTCTTATAACTAGAGATAAATCTAATTATTTTATATTTATATAATTATGAAAGACCTACCAAAAGAAAGGGAATGACTGAAATGCATAATTGGAATCCACCAAGATTTATCGTCATAGTACTCAAGGTTTTAGAATTGAGGTATGTGTTATAACTAAAATTAATTTCTACCTAGATTGAATAAGTTAATTGGGGATTTATAATTTACTTTGATATATTAATTCTAATTTTAGAAATACTTTTTATTTCCAAAGATCAACTACATTTTTACATGCTAAAACTTGGATGAGAGATAATAAACATTAAAATGGGTTCACAATGGTAGGGATGTACTGATAAAAATAATATTTATTATACACACACATATATAATGGTGATTCTTAACTCTTCTTATATTTATTCTAAAAAAATAATATATAAACTTATGGAGGAAAATTGATTTAATTAATCTCTGTCGAGGATATAGATGCCTGGCTAGAATTAGAGTAAGGCTTAGAGTGAAATCATAGGTATATTTTTTGAGGATATGGACACCTACCTATATATAGGGAAATGACCAATATTCCCCCATTTTTTTAATTAAATCATAAATAAAAATGAATCCTATAGTATATGTCCATATCTCTATAAAAAATATAATAACAAGGGGAAAATAAATATTACAAAATCAAATATAGATACCATAAATGAAAATGGTTAGTATGTTGCATATGTAAGTTAGAGTCTCTTCCAATTAACTAGTCTACTTATTCTTTTCTTGTTAAAGACTGAGGTCCCACCTTGACACATCAACCTAAATTTGGGGTTCTCAAATACTATGGAGCATTTCCCCTTTGAGTCACCATTTTTGTGCCCCAACACAACCCAATCTCAAAGATTAAAAAAGGGTTAGATTATTGTTAATACACATTTATTTATGGTGTATATAAAATTTAGGAATTATATTATTGATTAGATGTATACAAACCTAAGTTGGTTTTTTAGAGTATAATATTCTTAAAGTTGTTCTGAAAAGGAGAAAATCAAATCTTGGACATCGATCATGAATTATTTATCACCTTTTCTTCTTTTCTTTACAAAACAAATTGTATTCAATATTGTGTTTTTATTTAAGTGACTAATGAGTCTAATGAAGATAGGTATCTTATTTAGAGATCTGATGTGTAATATACATTCTTAGGATTCTAAATTTTAATTAGGTTTACTATATATTGACAAGTGTTGGAATATCATTCATATAAAACTAAAAAACTATAATTAAAGTATTATAGTCTTGTCAAGCATCCGAATTCATGAGATCAATCCACATGGAGGAATCTAGTTCACTTGTAACATTTGGGATTCCAAATAACATTCTATGTTCTTAGGTTAATGAGAGTCATCCATATGTCTAAATACTTTCAAACTAGGATACATCTACTCTTCACCAAAATTTATAAGTCCACAAGTTTTTGGAACGCCAATATTTATCCATGTGCTGACATCTTGATTTTTTATGGTCCATGGGAGGAAAATAAACATGTAAATTTCAAATATTCCTAGTTATTGAGATCATTATAAGTGGAAAGATCTCATTGACCAATGACTTAATAGATCAATTTAGGTTTATTATATTCAAATATATTAAGTTCTCCAGATCATGCTAAGTATAAATATCCCATTCACTTGAGAATTTTTGGTGATGAATACATTGAAAATTTTATAAGCCTTTAGATAAAAGATAACCATCCACATGGTGAGATCTTGTTAACTAGGAACTTTTGAGTCAAAGGTACATGGTCATAACTCTATTTTATTGATATTCATAAGAGCCATCCATATGAAATATCAAAATCCTATAACTCATTAACAAGGAGGTACTTAAGTAAAATATAGTCATTTCACCTAAGATCTTGAGATTTCTCCATGTGGGACCATCTCATGCATGCAGATCCTTTTTAAAAAGGTACATAGTCTAAATTTCAAAAGATCCCTAAGTTATCAAGATCACATGTGGCAATCTATCAATAATTCATGGCATACTAATAATGTAGATAATATATAAATTTAAATAATCTAGGTAAATTAGATCTATATAAGTGTCATAACCTTAGAGATGCATGGGCCAAATAAAAATTTGAGAGTTGAAATTTAGGTGAACATATAAATAAATGGTAAATGGACACCTATCATAAGTTATGATTAATCACTTGGAATTAGTGAGAAGCAACCACACAATAGAAAAAACACATGCCAAAGTTGACTTGCCAATTTTAGATTAAAATATGTAAGTAGAGATAAAATTCATTATTACATTAACTTCACATAGACTATGCATTCAAGTGTCAAGATTTGAGAAATATATGAAAAAACTTGAGAACACCAAATCACTCTACCATTAATCAATGAGATACAACATATGTATTTGATCTATCAAGCCTTAAATAACCTTAATTTTACTTCTAAAATAATTTACAAATCCATCCATGTAAGCTTATAGGAAATTCTAAAATATAATAATGGCTTCACCATATCAAGCATCTAACCATCCTCCTTAATATTTAATTTTAGGAGAATCTAATTACATGGACATAGTTTTTAATAGAGGGCATTACCATTTCCTCATTACTCATATCTTTGGTATTAATTCAAAGGCATCAATCTATATTTATCTTAGGATAGGCTAGATGAAAGTGGGAAAAGATATGTATATGACTTTCTTTTAGTTAAAATAATGGGTCTACATAATGCAATAATGAATTCTAAGGTAATGTCATGCATTGACTTACTTTATTATTTCTTCTTTATCAGTGCTATTATTAGATAGTATTTACACTTGATACTTCATATAAATGTGGTCTATTACATTTATAAGGATCATTTTGAGAAGTATTTACGCCAGCTAATTCTTAAAATGAATTACAACCAAGTCACAACCAACACATATCTAGCCCATAACATAATAGAAGGAAAGCTCAAGTAGTGTCTAGGCAAGGGTGAGAAATTACAAATTTTAGGGTTTATTTATTTAGTTCCTATAACTAAATTCAATCCAATAATTAGGATAGTCATGGCCTTATTGAATAGTTTATATGGTTTTTCCAATCTCACCTACATGCATGAAGAGTTTATTCCCTTGTTGGACATAATTTTAACTTCTGATAAAGTCATGACACTTGGAGAATTTATTAGTGTCATACTCAAGATGTAGATATTTAAATTTGATGAAATATAATTGATGGCATTTTTTACATGATTTCATAAGTAAAAGATATTATCATGGGTATAATGCATATGACCTATGAGTAGCCCTAGGATCCATCTATAGAATACGTGAATAATAGGGTATATGATGACTTCTCTCTACTACATGTTTATTAATTTGGTAGAGAAATAAAGAAAATTATAGAAGTATATCCACTATTATACCAAGCATTTATCGATGTTGCATGCCCATTCATTCTGAGAACATTATGTTTCTCCTTTTGAATCTCCCCCATTTTTTTCTTGATAAAGTAGTATAATAAGAGATAACCTTATAGATTTATAATAGTGTGTATGAGAATATATATGCCAAGGATAAAATGTATTATCATAAGACCCCTCTTAGAATTGGATAGATGTAGTATACACTGAGAATAAATATCAACTTAGTTGGGAAATGTAGAGCTCACTATGGGTTAAGTAAAGCATAATTTAGAGACTAGGATCCCAAAGGTAGAGTGAGACAATACCTCAATAGCCTTAAAAAAAAGGTACTCCACATTATTTATGGCCATAAGAGATATGAGAATGATATAATTTTCATTAATTATATAGATGATTGTAAGGTTTACACTTGAATGACTTAGCAAAGAATCCCTATGGTGGTAGCCCATGACATCCAATATGATCCTTTAATCATAAGGAAGTGATTTAACAAGATAGTGGAATAGGTAAACAAGGTTGTAATCCATCAATGACCCTATCCAAATGCTCAATTATCACTTGAGAATGATTTCCCATCCTCCCTAGAATAAACAAAATCTAGTCCACTAGAAAAAATTTCCCCTCAAAGGTAAGTAGATCCTAGAATATAAAAAACATTTTGAAGGGATTTCCAATTCCCCATCCAATAGTCATAGTGTAATCTATTGCATCAATTGCAATAGATTTATATCATGTAGGTTTGAAAGAGGGATCATTCTATTTGGAAACACTAACCCCATTGAATACTATTTAATAAGTAAGTATCCCTA
Source organism: Torreya grandis (assembly GCA_037957365.1). Classification (NCBI taxonomy): domain Eukaryota; kingdom Viridiplantae; phylum Streptophyta; class Pinopsida; order Cupressales; family Taxaceae; genus Torreya; species Torreya grandis. Next base: position 18,384 of record JARHVA010006575.1, read on the forward strand.
CATTCTTGAAAAATTATTTTCCATCAATACCTTACATATTTCAAATTTCAACACCTCTATCATTTCTAATTATGATTTCTACAATTCAAATGCCTACATATCCTATTTCTCCCACCATTTATACTATAATTACAACTTCATATTATAAAATACCTTCATTCCCCATTCCATCAACTTCAATAAAATCTCCCATAATTGCTAAGCTACCCTTTGTCACCTATAAGAGGAATCCCATCACTCCTCCAATTTCACCTCCTAATTTACAATTAGAAAAGAGGCCTACCAAACACCCATTTCCAAAAGGGGTTCTTATACATGAATAATTAGAGGAAAAATATGAAGAATATAAATAAGGATTAAAATAAGTTGAGGTTATCCATGTGTTGGACAATTATAAATAAGAAGCCCCTACCTTGGGACTTAATAGCACACCTACAACCATATCTCTGTCATGTCCCCTTCTAGTTGACATCTTTTCGAGCAAAGGATTAGCCTATTATGCGACCCTCGTAGGCTGATGGGATGGATAGAGGGTCTTGATGGAGATGGGTTGGCTTTCGGACATGAATTAAAGGAGATATTAATATTTGATTGATTTAATCAAATATTAATTATTTGGTCCAATTTTAATTAATTATTAATTATTAATTAATTATTAATTATTAATTATTAATTATTAATTATTAATTATTAATTATTAATTATTAATTATTAATTATTAATTATTAATTATTAATTATTAATTATTAATTATTAATTATTAATTATTAATTATTAATTATTAATTATTAATTATTAATTATTAATTATTAATTAATTATTAATTATTAATTATTAATTAATTATTATTGGGTCTAATTTTAGGATCCTCATTCTAATTTAAGAATTGGTCTAATATTAAGACCCTAGTTCTAAATTAAGGAAGCCCTAGTCTAATTTAAGGGAATCTAGTTTTAGCAAGCACACCTTTGGAGGTGTATAAGAATCTCTCATGGGAGAGAGTTTGTATTCATGCTTATTATTTTAGTATTGATTATTGTTAAGAGATTCTTATGTGAAGACTGAGCCAAGGGTTCTAGGATTCCAATTGCATTGAAGAACGTCAACTCTTCATTGTGTGCGATTCAGAGGTTGTGAAAGATCAGCCGATCTATTGCCAAATTGAGAGATAACTTCACCCAAAGGATATCATAGTATTACAGGTATTTGAGAGATAACTTCACTCAGAAGTTATCACAAGGGTTCATAGCTATTTTCATTATTTTTGGGTTTTGATTCAAGAATTATCCAGATATAGATATTTTGTATTAGCCCATAATTCTACAGATCAGGATCAAGCATACAGGTTGTGTTATATCAGCGGCCGTACGAATTTTGTACAAATCTGTGAAAATCTATACACATCAACAAGAAGTAAAGGTATCGACATTGGCAAACAGATACTTACAGAGACCGACATCGGTCGACATACTACCGACATCGGCGAGATAACGACTACAGATCGATCGATGACGGCAGTATAACTGATGTCGGCGACTGTGTTTTTTACACAGCAGGCCGAGATGAACCAGATTCAAAATTTTTTCCCAGTTTGCAGAATATTTAGGCTATTCAGGCTGTACTTTCAATATTCTTTGTATACTTGACAGAGGATCTCTATTGTAAGCTTATGAGCAAATAAATAAGAGTTTATACTGTGATTTATTTATCTATTTGAAGATATTTTTGCAAAAATTTAGATAAGCAATTCAGAGCTTTGTTTTGATATTCGAAGGGATATTACAGTGGTATCAGAGCTAAATCTTGCCATCCTAAGAGGTTGACAATCTTATGCAGCCACAAGGGTTGGGACCACACGGGTATTTCACACACAGTAGAGCTTTGCTTAAAGGCACACAAGTACTAAAACAAGCACCTGAAGGCAAGGGTGATGATATTGGCAAGGCCCGTATTCCTCACCATCCTAGAGATGAAGATGATGCAGAGGTTTTACTTACTCTTAGAGAACTATGAGAAGGGCAAAGGCAGAATAACCAGGTATTATAGCAGTTGGTAGCAGCACTACCGAGATTGGGTTCTTCGAGGAGATATTCCCCACACCGTGAAGATGTCAAGAGTGTTGTAGGATCATAGAGAGGCCATGGGACTATTTCTCATATAGCGAATAGGCCTACTAGGCCTATCTTTGTGAGACAGGAAGTAGAGGAGGTGATAGCAGGTGAGGAGCATGAGGAGGCATTTACAGACACACTTAGGACAGTGACTGAAGAGTGGGAGTCATTACCACCTATGGTCAAGGAGATGATTACTTTTGACCGATTCCTCACATAGAGGAAAGAACATTATCGAGGTCGACAGAATGGGAGACCAAGACCCCAGAATAATGATCTGAATCATGCTACGAGCAGGCTCACACTAGCAACATTTGACGGTAGTGGTAAGGTGACAGCACAGGCCTAGGTTAGTAAGCTGGATACATTTCTCACATTGCGGCCAATGGGTGAGGAAGATGCTATCAGATATGCGACACTACATCTTGAGGGAGTAGCTCATGATTGGTGGCACCATGGGATGCTGACACTGCATCATGATTAGATCACATCTTATCAGGAGTTTTTGGATAGGCTGGTAGAGCATTTTGATAGGAGAGATCCAGAGTCCTATTTCTGAGAGTTGGCACAATTGCGCCAAAGTGGCAGTCTAGAGTCTTTTATTGGTGACTTCCAAAAGTTGTCAGTCATGGTTCCTGACATTTTAGAGAGGCGACTAGCAGTATTCTTCATGGAGGGATTGACAGAACCATTGAGAGGTTGGATCGAAGGCTTTGATCCTCCTTCCTTACAGGAAGTTATGAAGAAGGCGCGTAGTATGGAGATGGCAGCCCCATCTAGTAGATCTAACTCCAAAGGTACTTCTTCATCTAGGGACAGTAAGGGCTTCAACAGGAATAGAGAAAGACTAGGCTTCAACATAGATAAATCAGGTGTTAAGAATGATTCAAGGGCCAATCCAACAGCACCACCTTTGCATAGAGAGGCTCTTAATGATCTACGAAGGAAGAAGCTTTGTTTCTACTGCAAAGGTCCATATGATGCTAATCATGATTGTCCTTTGAGACCTAAGGGCAAAGCAAATCGGGTAATGTGGGCCTATTATGAGGATGAGGAATCAGAAGATTCTGAACATCACGATTGTTCTGAGGAGTCGGAGGCTGAGGCTTCAGAGCCTAGGGTAGAGGTAGAGTCAGAGCTCTAGATTCAGGAGGCACATCTATCTAGCATCCAGCACGAGGGATCATTTAGACTCCAGGGAGTTTTGGCAGGACAGAGGGTCATTACCCTTCTTGACACAGGAGCCACACATAGTTTCATTGATACTAGATTTGTGGAGAAGCGTGGACTCACCACAGAAGAGTTCGAGGGCATTAGAGTTAAGGTAGCTGACGGTTACACCCTCCGGTGTGAGCGGATGATCAGAGATCTCCCATTGCGCTTGAACAACTATGAGTTCAAGGCTGATTATTATGTGGTCAACATGGGGGATATAGATTTGGTTTTAGGCATGAAGTGGCTTCATTCCCTTGAGCTAGTCACTCTTAGTCTTAAGGATATGGAGATCCATTTTGATGTAGATGGGAAGACTCACATTCTTAAAGCAATACGGGATGGAAACATCAAAACCATTTCTTTACATCAGATGGAGAGGCTCATGCGGCATGATATGGTAGAGTGGGCTACCGAGTGCACATTGGCACCAATGCAGGAGGGACAACAGAAGACCGAGTACCATCCAGACATTCAGCAGTTGAGAGTCAAGCATGATAAGGTCATTAGGGACATTCCACTAGGGAGACCTCTAGACAGGGGCATTGAGCATATTATTGAGCTTGAGGAGGGGGCTAAGCCCATTATGATTACTCCTTATCGACATCCTAAGTGGTTGAAGGATGAGATCGAAAAAACAATTAAGGAGGTACTGGCTATGGGTCACATTCGACCAAGCAAATCACCGTTTGCTTATTCAGTTGTTCTAGTGAAGAAGAAGGATGGCACCCTATGAATGTGCATTGACTACAGAGCCTTGAATAAAAGAACCATTAAGAATAGGTATCCTATACCATGTATTGATGAGCTTATTGATGAGCTTCATGGTGCACATTACTTCATGAAGATAGACTTAAGATCAGGCTATCATCAGATCAAAGTTAGCGAGCAGGACGTGGAGAAGATAGCTTTCCATTGCCATAGTGGACACTATGAGTTTATAGTGATGCCATTCGGGCTCACTAATGCACCAGCAACATTTCAGTCCACCATGAATTGAGGCTTCCATTCACTACTGAGGAGGTTTGTACTTGTTTTTTTATGACATTCTTATATACAGTAGGACTTCGCAGGAGCATTTGGCTCATCTAGAGACTGTACTCAGCATCTTGGAGAGGGAATCCTTGTATGCCAAGGAGTCCAAATGTGATTTGGGGATGATCAAATTATTATACTTGGGTCATATTATCAGTGTAGGGGGAGTGCAGATGGATCCTGAGAAGATCTGCACCATCATAGAATGGCCTATTCCAACAAACCTAACACAACTAAGGGGATTTCTAGGTCTGTGTGGTTTTTATCAGAGGTTTGTGAATGGTTATTCATGACATGCAGCTCCTATGATAGATTTGACTAAAAAGGGTGCTTTTTGTTGGACACCTGAAGCACAGGAGTGTTTCGAAAGGTTTAAGGAGTTGATGACTATGTGCCCAGTTTTAACACTACCAGATTTTTTAAAGCCGTTCGAGCTTCAGTGTGATGCTTCAGGCAAGGGCATTAGAGTGGTGCTTATGTAGGACAAGCACCCCATAGTATATGAGAGTCGTAAGCTCAGGGGACTAGAGAGACTGTACAACATATACGATAAGGAGATGCTTGCTATCATGCATGCCTTGGCAAAATTTAGGCAATATCTAGTGGACAACAAATTTTGCATCAAAACAGATCACAACAGTTTGAGACATTTCTTGGGGCAGCGAGACCTCAATGATCATCAGCAAAAGTGGGTGAGTAAGATACAGGCATATGATTTTGACATCTCTTTCATCAAGGGCACCTAGAATGTTGTGGCCGATGCTCTTTCACGCAGGTCGTATTTGAGTACCATGGTCCACATTACAGAGGATTGGCGACATATGATTGTGGTAGAGTATGCCAAGGATACAGGGGCATCTAGCATTATTGAGGGATTGACGGTTGACACCAGATATACTCTTGTGGATGACTTGATCATTTACAAGAATAGGGTTTATTTGATCCCAAGATCTTCGATGAAGAACATTATCATGCGTGCTTTTCATGATATACCTACTGCAGGACATCCCAAATATTTTAAGACTTATAGAAAGATTAGGGAGAGATTCACAAGGAAAGGCCTCAAAGCAGATGTTCTTTAGTATGTGCGTGAGTGCCCTGTTTGTCAGCAGAACAAGCAGGAGAACACGTACCTAGCAGGATTGTTGCGGCCACTTCCAATTCCTGACAGGAAGTGGGAGTATTTGTCGATGGATTTCATTACGGGCTTTCCTAAAGCCCAAGGATGAGATTGCATTTATGTAGTTGTGGATCGGTTAACGAAGTATGCTTACTTCTTCCCGATTACCACCACACATACAGCTACACAGGTAGCAGAGGTTTTCTTTCGAGAGGTATTCTGACTGCATGGATTACCTTAGAGCATAGTCAGTGACAGGGATAGTTGGTTCCTGAGTCACTTCTGGTAGGAGGTGTTCTGACTTTGTGGGACTGAGCTTACACCTAGCACCAGCTACCACCCGTAGACTGATGGACAGACGGAGATAGTGAACAAATGGGTGGAGGGCTACCTCAAGAACTACATTACAGGGCAGCAAAAAGCTTGGGTCAAGTGGATTTATCTATGCGAGTATTGCTATAACACAACTTTCCACATGACCATTCAGATGTCTCCTTTTACGACATTGTATGGGTATGAGGCACTGAGTTTTCTAGATTTGCTATTGAGTGACAGTAGAGTGCCGAGTGCTGAGGACCTATTGCAGGAGAGTTAGGATATTATGAGGACTCTCAAGGAGAATATTGCTAAGGTGCAGAATCAATAGAAGTAGTATGCAGATTAGCGAAGGACCGAGAGATCTTTTGAGGTGGGTGACATGGTCTATCTTATGCTACAGCCTTACCGACAGTCTACTCTTAAGAAGAGTGGGGCAGAGAAGCTTAAGCCACATTACTACAGTCCTTTTCAGATCCTGAGACATGTTGGAGAGATGGCTTATGAGCTAGAGCTTCCGACAAAGAGCAAGGTACATAATGTCTTTCATGTATCACGCCTCAAAAAGGTGTTAGGACACCGTGTGATACCTTCTACAGTTTTACCTCCCTTAGATGATGAGGGAAAGTTGATTTTAGTGCCTGAGTCCATCTTGGAATCTAGAGAGAGACAGTTGCGTCGGAGGACTATCAGGGAATATTTGGTAAAGTGGAAAGATTTACCAGTTGAGGATGCGACATGGGAAAGCAAAGATATTCTACAGCATCCAGAGTTGAGATTGCTTGAGGACAAGCAATTTCAGGAGGGGTGGACTGTCATGTCCCCTTCTAGTTGACATCTTTTCGAGCAAAGGATTAGCCTATTATGCGACCCTCGTAGGCTGATGGGATGGATAGAGGGTCTTGATGGAGATGGGTTGGCTTTCAGACATGAATTAAAGGAGATATTAATATTTGATTGATTTAATCAAATATTAATTATTTGGTCCAATTTTAATTAATTATTAATTATTAATTATTAATTAATTATTAATTATTTATTATTGGGTCTAATTTTAGGATCCTTATTCTAATTTAAGAATTGGTCTAATTTTAAGACCCTAGTTCTAAATTAAGGAAGCCCCAGTCTAATTTAAGGGAATCTAATTTTAGCAAGCACACCTTTGGAGGTGTATAAGAATCTCTCATGGGAGAGAGTTTGTATTCATGCTTATTATTTTGATATTGATTCTTGTTAAGAGATTCTTATGTGAAGACTGAGCCAAGGGTTCCAGGATTCCAATTGCATTGAAGAATGTCAACTCTTCATTGTGTGCGATTCAGAGGTTGTGAAAGATCAGCCAATCTATTGCCAAATTGAGAGATAACTTCACCGAGAGGTTATCATAGTATTACAGTTATTTGAGAGATAACTTCACTCAGAAGTTATCACAAGGGTTCACAGGTATTTTCATTATTTTTGGGTTTTGATTCAAGAATTATCCAAATATAGATCTTTTGTATTAGCCCATAATTCTACAGATCAGGATCAAGCATACAGGTTGTGTTATATCAGTGGCCGTATGAATTCTATACAGATCTGTGAAAATCCATACGCATCAACAAGAAGTACAGGTACTGACATCAGTGAACAGATACTTACAGAGACCGACATCAGTCGACATACTATCGACATCGGCGAGGTAACGACTACAGATCGACCGACGACGGTAGTATAACTGACGTCGGCGACTGTGTTTTTTACACAGCAGGCCGAGATGAACCAGATTTAGAATTTTTTCCCAGTTTGCGAAATATTCAGGCTATTCAGGCTGTACTTTCAATATTCTTTGTATACTTGACAGAGGATCTCTATTATAAGCTTATGAGCAAATAAAGAAGATTTTATAAAGTGATTTATTTATCTATTTGAAGATATTTTTGCAGAAATTCAGATAAGCAATTCAGAGCTTTGTTTTGATATTCGAAGGGATATTACAATCTCCTAGTCTTAATTCTAAAATTTTTGTGTCAATTTTATATACTCTAATAGATTCACTATCAATACATCCATCTCAAGTAGGTATATACTCCCTTCATAGCTGATCCATTTGAGGTAAACAACTACTCCACTAACCATTATTCCACCACTAGGTTATTTATAAAACCCAATACCATGTTATTCATGCCTTGGAGTGAATATTTTATCACCAATCCTAAAATGTTATAGTTTTCCTTGTAATCTTCCCAATTTGCATTTAACCCACATCACTATTCCCATTATTTTTCAAATTTGTGTCTATAATTTTTTTTTGTTAAATTCAATAATATGAATTTTTCTTGACATTTAATTATCCATAAATATAGCCTTTATACCCAAATAAAACATTAATTTTATCACTTACCTCACTGGTATAATTAAATTTACACGTATGCCTTTCTCTTTGTTTCCCTCTATTTCCTCTCAACATATCTATATTTGAATAAATAATTGTCCCCTAGAGCTCAAAAATTGGAATAAAAAGTGGTCAAATGATATTTTTAGATATTTATAATAATTTTTTAAAATATTTAATGTTTCAAAAATTAACCTTAAAATTTAAATTTTTGACCATATATTTATTTCCACATATCCATCTATGAAAATGAGTGTTAGAGTAGTAGTATGCAAGGAATTTTATGGTACTAAGGAATATGTTTTGCATAATTTATTATTTTTATCTTGGTTTAAATTCTTCAAGCTATAATTACAATTTGGAACCTTACATCAACATTTTATATACCTATCCTACTAAAGACATATTAATAGTTCATTGACATCATATATAATAAATTTATCACTCGGATAGGTAGATGAAGATACATATTTTCATTTATGTTATTTAATTTATCACATTTTTTTATTTGATTGGGTGAAACTTAGGTTTTACAAGGATCCTAAAACCATAATGTTTAACAAGTAAACAAGAGAGACTAATAAGGAAACATAAATTAAATAGGATACATAGGTTAACCAATGATGAGAGACTTCTACCAAAACTCTACTAAGACCCCAAAACCAACTAATGACTGAAGGAGACACAAGGAAAGACAAGAACATAACTTACCCCAAAATATCCTTACAACCTAATTGATTCTCCACCATAGTGAGTTCACTATTGTTTCTAATCTCTTTTAGCTTAATATTCTTGGTTATGCCTCTTATGCGAATGCATGGGCCTTATTCCATTTCTCCCTTATATGCATTTGACACCTTTTTATTAGGGACCATATTTACACTATTGTTTTTATTAATAATTTTTTGTTTTTTCATTGCTTTCATTCTTAATGGGAAATTCACTTTGATAGGTCTAGCCCTCATGGCCTCCTTGACTTTGTTGATAGGAATGACATCTGACCCTAAAATTTCAGTGTTACCTTCTACCATATTGGGGTTTTTATATACTTTATTTAAATTATTATATTCTACTTTCATGATTTTCCATTCCTCCATAAGGATGAGCATATGATGTCTTAAGTCTTATAGTTTCTCTTAAAATTCATGTATTTCCATCCTATGGACCATGGTGGTATCTCCCAATCCTTTGCAATCCTCCCCCTTTTTTATTTCAACAACCCTTAGGGCTTGTATTTTAAACATTGGTTTAGTTATGTTATCCCCTTTAGAAGGGGAATATTTTACCTTACTATTTCCATTTTTATCTTTCACCTATTTAGGTTCTTGATGAGGACTCCTAGGTGGAAACATGGTGGGATGGTACTGAAGAGATGAGATCATCCCCATACTTTTCTACTAGTTTTTCATAATATCCCCCCAATATTTTATGCATAAAACATTATAAAGTTTGGACATAAATTCCCCTCTAGTATTTCTCCTATTAGAGAGGAAGAAGATGAGTTCATGATAAATGAGATTAGTGTTGGGCTTGGAGTGAAATGTCAAGACTACATTTTAAAGGGACATAAGATTAAAATATGTAATGGTAATTATATAACCCTTTAAATGTTTTAAGATAAAAAAATTGTGGGAGAAGATGTGGGTGAACTTATCCTCCAGCGTTAAATACTTCATGACCTATAGTGAGATTTTTGGCCAATGCCTAGGTAGGATTATTCTTGGATATTCCCTTTTCTTAGTTTATAAGGTGGTGTTAGTCTCAAATAATGTTTACATTAATTAACTTTTGATTTACTTATATTTTTAATATTTGGTGCCTTCACATGACATGCCCATGACCTTGCCTATAAGATCCTCCAAGATGTTAATACTTAAGCCTATGAAGTTCACCCTCCTTTGGCTCCATCAATGGGAGAATTATTTTGACATAAATTCATCATGGCCCTCAATTCTCAACATAAACTCAATGAGACCACCCTTATATATATTTTACTATACCTTTAAATTACTTTGGGCCTCATTACATGATATTACTTCAATCCTATCCCTATCATCTCCCATTACTTCAGTCCTTTTCCTGGTTATCTTTTGAAATGGTTTGCAAAGACTCAAAGTGTGAATAAAAAAATTATAGTCTTCAGGAAATAAATATCTATTATTGAAATGATGACACAAAATATGATGTTATATAGTCTAATACTTTTAATAAGTGCAAACATCATATCACTTTATGTAATATGAGTAAGGATTAGATATAAACTATGTTCATTTATGTGTCCCCATCCCTTCAAAGAGTAATAAATGATTTTGAATTATTAATGAGGAGGGTAATATGTGGGGTGAGGCTTATAATCCCATGCTAAGTTCTAATTTATAATTTTCAAATCCCCAAGTTAGTTAGGTAATCCATGATAGAGTTTCATTCTCGATAGATGTGACTAATGGAGAGTTATTTGAAAGAATAAAATAGACCTATAGAGTCCTTGATGAGTTGTTCGATGGTGTGATAAGGGTTGACCTTACCCAAAAGAGCATTAAGGATGTTTAAGGAATCAAATTCAATATCCAATTTATTGATCTCCATCTTGATATCTAATTTAATACCCCCAAGGGCTACCTTGGCATCCATTATGTGATTATTTATATATCTCATCGAACCCACATAATGAATGACCACAATCATGGAGTCATTCATGATAATATTCATTTATCACATTTTATCTACATTTTTATGGCATTTACTTATATGATTTTATGTTTCTATGTTTATTCACCAAAGCACAATCATGAATTACACTATTAGTAAAAGTAACTATATTTAAGTTGGGAATATATATACATATATATTTTTCACTTAATGATGATATATTTAATATAATTATTTGGTGCACCACTATCCTAGATTTCATGTACTAAGGAGTTCACCAAGAAAGGGGTATATTTATTTTATAGTTATTTTCAAAATAATTCCATATTTTCATGTCATATCTATATATAATTACCATCATGACTTCATATTTTTAATCCTTCTAAATGTCTCTTTTTCATTTACTCATATTATTCTACTTAGTTTCATAGAATTTCCAAACTAAATCGATCATGATCAATCAATTATTATATATAATTCTCTATATTTATTATGAAATAAACATGGTCAATCTAATCTACTTCATATATATGTACCTTTACTATTGAATTTTATATATCAATTTAATTGTTTCCCTTATTTTGATTAAATCTATATTGATCAATTCACCTATTTTCATTAATGTACTAGATTGGCATGGATGACCTTGTAATTTTTTATTATTTAGTTATTATAATGAATGAATATGAGTCCATTACATCATAATTTTATCCTATATTAATTTTAGGACTTTTAAAATTATTTATAGGGTTCTTAAATACCATTTTTATAGGATACAAAACACTCCTCTAGTCTTTTGGTGATTTAGAAGTCTTCTCTAAGTATATATGAGGAATCATTAAATGTGCACCTATTATTTTGGAGGTATAATATTATTCAAGGTCTTTCAAGATAAATATAAGGTGAATCAAGTTGGTTCCCATTATCCTTTTGAGTCCCTAATTAAGGATAATAAGGCCTTCACTTAAAACATTTCTTGCAAAGTTCAACTAGATCTAAGGGTGAGATTGATGCAATAAAAAGTCTGAGGTATGCAAGTAAATATTTAATCTCTTTCCTTTAATAATATATTAAATGGAAATATTTTATATATTTTTATAGTACTATATTTTTTTTCTAATTCTCTCCTGTAATAGATTATCCTAGTGTATTATCTAGCCTATGGATAAAACCTTAGTTATATTTTATTTATCCATGATTAGGTTAGTTTTGTCTACCTTTGCATGAAACTACAATCATTATATATATTTTTTTCATTTATATCATATTAATTTAGATTATACAATATTGTATCCAAGTTGACATTTTTTTTAGTTTCTTACATGAAGTTTCCCTATTATATCCTTGATACACCATTTAAATATAACATTATATTATAACCTTTACCCTAATTTTTGATGAAATTTATTGTATTTAGTTGGTCATAGTATGGTCTTATATCTTTAATATATTAGAGGATATTATTATTGTTAATTTTATTCAAATTATTAATTACATTTTACATTTAGAGTTGAAAGGAAATACTTATTTAATATTAGAAGCATCATTGATTATTTTAAAGTATCCAATCAAGTCTACAAGGTTTTTAAGGAAAATAAAAACTTATTTCTCAAAATATCTACATATAATAGGATCAATATGAATAATTTAAATCCACCTTTTAAAATCTAAATAAAAAATCCAAAAACATAGAAAAAAATGCATTCTCCTCATACAATTATAATTTTAAGGTATATAAACAATTATTTCATATGCATACTTATGTTTCATAATTTATTTCCTAAATATATGAGGAATAAAATAATAAAATTATATTGATGAGATGTGTGTGAGTTGGTAAGGCAACTTGGTTGCTATAAGCACCACCTAGGTTTAAATCTCAGATGGTATTTGAGGATGATTATGGCCAATCATTTGTATTAGGCCAATTCTGGCCATTGTTGGTAATTTTAGTACTTATTTACTTGGGGATCTAGGCCCCCCTAATTGTGTCCTAAACCAGTTGGAGATTCGTTCAAAATAATATAAGGGCAAAGATCCCATCAAAATTGTACATATATAACAATAGCAATAACAATAGCAATAGCAATAACAATAACAATAACAATAAAATTATAAGGAAATAATGTCATATTAGGTGAATAAAAATTTACATATTTCATTAAGGTTAAACATTATTTGTCCATCGAATATGAATATCTAATTATAAAATAATTTGTGTAAACCTAGAGGAGAATTCTATAAATCAGTAGTGTAACATTCCTAAATTGAATAGTAAATTTTTGGATGAATTCAAAATTGTTTATAAGATTAATTATGGAGATAATAATGACCTAATATTTCACATATATAACCTCATTACGATAAGGAAACATTTGTATAATTAGAATACTCAATAATTTAAAATTATATTTATTAAAACCATGCTTAGAATTACTTATCACTTAAGGCCTAATGGTTCCATTTGCCTAGTCATTCATTATTATGCCTTGACATAAATCAAAGAATTATGTTTTATGTATATTAACCCTAGAAACATGATCCAAATCTATACCATGGATATGAATATTTCTGAAAATATAAATGCCATTAGAAAACATTTCAAGAGAGTTGACAATAAGAAATAACTCACATTGAATACCTTGGGTACAGATGAAAGATAGAAAAAAATAATTGGAACCCATAAGGACATGGCATATATGGTTGAAATTAATGAAAAAATACTCTTCATTTCCCATAATAAACTTATAATAGAGATATGGATAAAATAATGAAAAGGGTCATGACTAGGAAAGAGTAATATTTAAATATGGGAGAGATGAAAATAGGCCTACTAAAATAAATACACTTAATCATTTCACAGCCAATTTATAATATTTATGTGATAAATATGAATTTTATTGGTTTGATACTTTATTTATATCTCATTCTCCATGTGATATATATTTTTTTATTAAATGTGATGAAGAGGAAGGGAATGCTAGGGATGATGATGGAAGATCCATTTATATGTAATATTTTGTAGATGAAACTATTAACATGTAATTTTATTACTATTTACCTATACATTATTTTACATATCCTAGAGATAATATGATAAATAAATATGAAAGGTAAAAACTTTAAATTATTATATCTAAGCTCTAACTAATTATTTTTTCATCTAAAATAAAAAATAAACTACAACCTGAGGAAAAATAAAATCATAATGGATAAGAAGGAAATTCCCCTTTAGCCCAAGAGAAACACCCTAATAAATAAGGAAAATAAATGTATTCATATTTTTGTAATAAAATAGAGTTAGTAAACCATATTCCCCACACAATCTAAAGATAAAATCAAGCCTAAAAATAATGTGGTCCCACACTAGGTTACTAGACTAAGGAAGTATATGTCTAGTCATTTAATAAAAATGTATTTGCTTACTATTTTTATCCTTGAGACAAATTTTCATAGAGAAAATAGTAATGATAAGGATCATAAAGTTTTTTAAAAATGTCATTACTTATAAATTTTATCATCAAAAAGTCAAACTAAAAATTAATATTTAAGAACAAGTGTTGATTGCTCAGATACCTCATACTAATAATGTCATGATACACTAAGATACCCTAATTCCAAATTATATTTTTTGTGAGATATATATTTTTTAATGTAAATAAAAATAAAATTACATATCATACAAATGTTTAGGATTCTATATCTTAAGAATAGAGTTTTCACATACACAAGAATCCAAACATATTAGTAAAAGTTTATGAATGGTAGTTCACAAGATCTGTGTATAGTTGTCTATGTGAAATATCTACATTTATAATCACTAATATAATTAGATAATGTAATTTCAATGTTTAACATTCCGTAGGATTGACAAGAAAATAAAATGAAGAAACAATTAGTTGAAGACTCATGGAAAACTTTATAAGTAGTGAATAGTCATATCATGTAATAGGGAATTATTTTTTATTTTATTGTTATTCATATGTTTAATTATGTATCCTTACTCATATAATTTTATAAATAATGATATCATAACCATAGTTAAAAAATTCCATGTACCTTTATGTTATTTTAAGAAAGTATATTTGTATTTATCACATCTCAATTAAACTCATCCCCATAATTAATATAAATAATTAATAATGGTAATTACTAAGGTATAATGATAAAAATTATATAATTTACATTCATATTTACACCATTTACACTTGATTTAGCTTTTAAAGGATTTATGTAATGTAAAAACTTAGGTTGATAACGTTATGGATTAATAAATTAGGGAATAAATATACAATAATTATAGCCTCTAATTTGAACAATAATTAACTTTTTTGATTATTATATAAATATAAAATAAAATAAAATAGATGTACTTAGCTGAAAACTAACTAAGATGGATGAATTAAAGTATGAAAATTGGTACAAAGACTATGCATAGTGCTGTGAAATAAAAATAACAGCAAAAAACCCTCTTAGATAGTATTGTGTTAATATGGATAGTATTTCACTATTATAGTGTCCTATAGGTTGTGGTAGTGTCCTTTTATAATAAAGGATAATGATATTCTAAGTGGAGCTTCACCTAGTCCTGAGATGTATGTGCCTAAGTGGATGAATGTTGGTTCACTATTTATTTCATATTTTGATTGATTTTATGCCAAACCCTAATCCTCAATATTTTTAGGGTGTTTGAGTATCAAATGTATAAAATAGTGTTATTATTAGGTTAGGATTGATTTGACCTCAACACCTTATGTGTTGATTATTTCCTACATACCAATACCTTGAAAGGGGATAAATTCCAATGTAGTTCTCCTGATCTATGTTCTAGTTTGAGTGCAAGTAAATGCTAGTATGAGTGCCAGTTTGACTGATTTAAGTATGAATTGAGACTATAAATTTGATATTTGGAATGATTTATATTGGTGTATGTATAAGTAAAGTAGAATAGGAATAAATTACATTAATTTACATAATTATTTCTTAGTTTGTTTGTCAGTATTTGCATTTGATTTACATATAGTGGATAAGTGAATGATAAATTGTGTATATATATAATTACAATGCTTTCAAAGAGTTTAAATATGTCTAAGACAACCATAGGAGTGATTTTAGGAACAAAAATATATATGTTTGGAAAGTAATGAGCAAAAGTATAATAGTGCAGTCCCAAAGTCAATAACATAATGTGTTACTATCCAAAGGGCCATGCTAATGTCGAAGTGGTATAAGATGGTGAAAAGGGGCCTAGGTAACTATGGGATGACTTAAAATTTATTTTGGTGGATCTATGAACATACTTGACTTTCATAAAATATGTAAAATAGTCAACAGAGGACCTAAGATAGGTTTAGGATAAAATGAGGACAAGGTGGTCTCAAGTGACACTCATTGCATTAAAATGACATTTTAGATTACTATATCCCCCACCCAATTATTTTATAAATGTATAAAAAGTGAAATGACTAAAATGAATTAAAATAAACATAGTTGGACTTACCTAAGAGGCAAAAACTATGAATCTAAGTTTGAGTCTATGAAGCATTATCCATTGTGTATCCTACAAATAAAACATGAAGGAATCAATCCTTACTAAATAAACATCAAAATTAAATACAAAACTAATTAAATATATTAGAGAAAGAGGGAAATAATGAATACACATAACTGGGTACATGAACCAATGCTAAAAATTGGTGACATCTTGTGTGTGTACATAGATGGTGATCAAATGTTGAATAACTTGGATTGAGTTGGTGGATTTCTAAATCCTCATGTGTGGGTGGTTCAAGAACATAAGTTGGCGTTGAATCCATAATTTCTCACACCTACTTATTGGATCATAAATTATGAATAACTTGGATTAGGATAATGGCTTGTTTGACCATCTTATATAGGTGGCTCAAGAGCTCAAGTAGGCCATGATTCCATCATATCCTACTCATGTGTAATAGATGCATCTAAAATTGAAAATGTGCAATATAATTCAAGTTTTATATTTTAATTAAATTTTTTTACCATCTTATATAGGTGGCTCAAGAACTCAAGTAGGCCATGATTCCATCAATTCCGACTCATGTGTAGTAGATGCATCTAAAACTGAAAGTGTGCAATATAATTCAAGTTTTATATTTTAATTAAAAATTGTTTGACCATCTTATATAGGTGGCTCAATAACTCATGTAGGCCATGATTCCATCATTTCCTACTCATGTGTAGTAGATGCATTTAAAATTGAAAATGTTCAATATAATTCAAGTTTTATATTTTAATTAAAAATTATGTAGTATGGGTTTGGGGCCACTCAAAAAATCTAAAATAAAAAATAGCTCTAGGGCCAATTGGGCACTTAAAAATGTAGCTGAAGGACTACTCACTAATACCAAACATTAAATATAGAATAAGGAATCAATATTGTGAAAAAATAATGGAAATTGTGTCTGGATTAATAACATGGAGAATTCCATGGAAGTAACATTCCATCTAGGAAACTGGTGTCAAATTGAACATATGAGAATAATGTGCCACATACAGACCCCCAAGTCTAATATTTGTGAATATGGATTCTAAATTGAGACATAATAATTTATGTTTGAGTATCTAAAACTAAATTGGGAGTGATCATGCCATGCATGATCCTCCCAATCTGAGTAAAACATTTTTAATCTATGTGAAAATTATGTATATACTAAGCATATCTAATAATTTATGATTGAAACTATGCAAACCTAAAATATTATTTCTATATATTTTAATAAATTCTATAATTTTATATTTATGGGGATATTATATATTATCATTATCCTTTGGAAAGCAGTGCACTATGCTAGTGTCCTTTATGCCATGTTATTAACTATGTTGTTTGTGTGAAACACTGAGACTAGTATTTATGTGATTATTTTTCACTATGCTTTCCTAAATGTGAGCTCTGTAATTTGTGTTTACATGTTGAAAACTATGTTTAGAGTGTATTAGGATTCCCTAGTCTCTTTGAAAAACTCTTATGAATGGACCCTTTTTAGGGGAGTTATTGAACATTTGCAATAATTATCCTCAAAATAAAAGCAATGCATCATATTTTTTAGAATTAAAACATATGATATCTATGTGATAAATCAATATAATTTATATACATGACATGAAAATGTTAAATTAATTTGAGCATAATTTTGTAATGTATGATGTATGTTATATGTAGAATTCATAAGGTTGTCAAGATAGATAGAACAATGTAATCATGAATATGAATAGGATATCTAAATTATAATTTAAGTAAATACCTAGGGGGATGGGTAATGATATATATCAAGGAACCCAAGGAGTAAGGGGAGATTCATGAGGTCCCTCATGGAATCAAAATTGAGTGTAAAATCAAAAATTAAGAGATAAGTGTCATGATCATGATGAATCTATGAGAGAATACATACAAACACATGAGGCATGCAAATTAGGCCAAGTGGCCATAATAAAAGGGACATGGGCACATGCCACTAATATTTAAAAAGATAAGACATAAAATTACATGTTCAAATTTCTGCATATGCATATAGAAAGCAAGGTTATCTTAGATTCACATGGAAGGACATGTCTTGGTATCTACATACAAAATTAATAAGGCACACATAGGGACATCGGCACATGTACAAAGAATACACATAATGAAAGGAATTGGAATATAGATATTTAACAATGGAATACTCATATTCCATTAAATATATGTAGAAGAAAAGATAGAGAGACAATCAAATCTAAAATAGTAATGAAAGTATGCATGAACATGTGGTATAAATTTGTATAAGAGTAAAGATGTATATAAGATGAGTTTATAGTAGTAGTAGTTGATAAAAAAATATATATAGTATAAAATGATCAATATAAAGATATAATAAATGATAAATATGTGATATGAAGTGTAGAAATATGTAACCTGAAAAACAAGAAGTTGCTTAGTATGATGTCCTCAGTGGGAAAATGTATCAATGATGAGTCTATCTATGTATGTGACCCTAATGAGTAGATAACAATAAATTTGGATTTTTGTAGAAGACTTGAGTCCTATAGTGACATGTAAACACTTGAAGATAACAATTGAAGCATGTGTGTAAGGTAAAACCAACTATACTAACATATATATCATATGTAGTAATTAAAAATATAAGGAATGTAAACATGGAAATGCATACAATCTAACATTTATATTATCTGAGAAAATATTTAAATTCTTTTTTTATTTCTGGAAATGTTATATTGTTTTTGTGTTTTCTAAGTATAATCTATGTACAAGAAAGATGAAAATGAAACTATATACAAGGAGAAAGGTAATATACATTATGCATAAATAAAATGTGAGTTGTTCAAATATATAATATCTTTAGTTTCATGATGTTTAGTGTATTCTATTATTATTTACTATCAAATGAATCTAGATGGTATTTATAACACTCCAAATGGCACCTTAAGAGGAGGTTTTTCATGCTTGCCTCCAAGTTTGGGGTAACATGAGATTAGCCCAAGGTTTTGGGTAACCTATGGCTAGGATAAGCCTTTAGTTTATGGGGATAACTCCCATAGTACATCAATTAGGGATATAAACACTAATACCTACTGATGTTGGGGTGAAAATGGATAAGTAAATACATAAAAGGAAACTTAATATAAATATGGTGATGCACCAATATAGGTTTTCCACTCTCTTTGGAATTAAACAACACTAATGGATAATACATGAAGCTGAATCACTATCTCCAATAGAGACTAAGAAATAGTGTTTCATATAGAGGTTGTATTATATCACTAAATCATGAGGGTAATGAAGGGAAGGTCTAGTTAAATACACCATTAGAACACCCATTCTAATTAAGGCCATTAACACCTTTGCATGTTATATGACCTACATAGGATATCTATTAACATCTAGGTGAGAGAAGGACCTGAAAAGGTAGGATGTATAACACTTATGCATATTTAAAAAGTTCATAACACACTAGATACTAACATTAAATTTTTTTAATAGTCCATATATCATTCTAATAGGTCTACTTGATATAAATCTAAGTAGAGTTTCCTCATACCTAGCTGATAGATGATTCCAATGACCTAAGAGCCTAAATACATATAATATTGGATAATAATGAGAAGATAATGTGGTGTCTAATGAAAATGAAGAGGTCATGAATAATCCTTATTTATTCAACAATACTTACAACATCCAAAAAGATTAGTATCATCTCTCTCATGTGTTTCCTTGGTTGTGAGATGTTATTAATGAGCATCTTGGGCATTGAGATGGAGTGTTGGAGTCTAGTTCAAACTTGTTTGACCACTTTTAAATCATGCAAACACCTAATTATGGTCAATTATTCCTATTTTGGTAGTTATAAAGCATTGAAATGGTGTAATTATGAATTTATGGATCATTTAGTAGCTCACCTTCTCTTTGTGCATGTCAACTAGGCTAAGAAACTACCCATTATCCATGATGACCATAAAATATTTTGTTTGATTCATTAAATTCATCATTTACATGGGTTTTATGAGCCTACATTAACCTCCTTAGTATCTCCTCTATGAAATTAGTCCACTTCTTATTTGACCAAATATGTCTACTAAGCCACTAGGCCTAGCCACCTAAAAAAAGATATTTGAATGAATATGAGACCTAAGCATAATCTTAGGAATAGGTGAATAAAAATTCTATAGGTTTATACAAGTCTACTACACCATGAATTAGTCATTTTTAATAGTGTAAACCTATTATTCAACCTAACTTAGGTGATTAGGCCACCTCCCACTAGCACTTGCGGATTGGTCATTTGGTGTAGGCTTTTATAATAATTTCTTGGTATATTTATGATAATTTTATGATCTTAAATTATGGAATATGCCCCACACTACCTTCCCCAATTATTTAAAACTTCTCAACAAGTTATGTGCCCTATTTTCCTCACTAGATCTTGTAAAACATGATTTTTAGGAGGTTTCTACAATATAATACCATGGATAGGACCTTATAATAATTTATCATTTGTTTTAAGTGTTTACCAGGCCATCCCAATGAAACCAGATGCAAATTATTCAATATCTTCTCAATCAGTTCATTATTAGGGTTTATGTAGGGTTTTGGAGGTATACTATCTTAACAATAGTTCATAAAGTACATATATATAATACAAAACTTTATACCATATATATGCATCCAAAATACCCCCTAAAATATACTAAATATATCATGGTCCCATGTAAATAGTATGGTGAGATATGATTACAAGTTCGTAGACTTTAAGCTCTTTTGCAAGCATTCTAGGTGGTTTAAAATTTTAAGGTTTGTTCATAAAGATGATCTCCATAATTAAAATCTATCCTAAATGTATTTTTAGTGCCTAGAGGTACTAAAATACTCCTAAAATTATTGGCTTTGTGTTTTCTTAGCATGAAATATATGAACATTTAAGTTACTAGCTTGAGGTGGTAGATTAGTATGTTATAGCTCGAGGCTGGTATTGAGACTAAAATGACCACTTTTATACACTTATCTACCTACAACATCCTCCTTAGGAACCATCCTCCTAAATTTAATTATTATATTAATTATTATATAGGTTATTTTTTATGCTACTAAGATTGATGTGGGGTTTTGAGTGGTCAAGAATAGATTGAGGCCTTGTAGACCTAAACTGAGTTCCAAGATTTGAATGACCTATAAGAAAAAATTAATGCATTTAATGTCAGTAGATCATAATTTTCAATCCAATATATACCTTTTTTAATTTTCCTCATCAACCCAAAAAAAATCTAGTCTTTCTCTCTCATGTAGGTCTACCCTTGAGTTTCATTGACTAACCTGAATGCTTGAGTTAGTTGTGTTAGAGCCCTGAATATCCACTTCAAATATATTTAATAATGATGATGATGTTGGAAAAATGTGACATTTTATCATAAATTTTAAAACACTCCTTGGACTAGAACCCCCAATAAGTCTTCTCTCTACATACCTCTAGATTCTTACTTAGGGTTTATGAGTAAGCATGGTAGTCTGACCCTATAGGGCCAACTATTGGGTTTTTGTATCAATTCTCTAAGTTTGGAACCCACTTAAAATATTTTTAAATAACACCTAATTCATCTAATATTTTAATC
Source organism: Torreya grandis (assembly GCA_037957365.1). NCBI lineage: Eukaryota > Viridiplantae > Streptophyta > Pinopsida > Cupressales > Taxaceae > Torreya > Torreya grandis. The sequence goes on from JARHVA010006575.1 coordinate 40,336, forward strand.
CTCGTCATGTATTCAAGGGGTGCAATATGTTCCTAATTATCCATAAATAGGCATGTGTATGCCTATTTGGGCCTATTAGGCCTAATTAGGCCATCAAGGCTCTTTTTGTCCATCTTATGACTATAATGTTAAATGTAAAACATTGTTAAATATTATATGACAAGTCAATAAATTTCATTTTTTCCTTTTTTACTTAATTTCAATTATGACTCTCACACTATTACCCCTTACTAAGGATCTTCATGTAGGCATTTAATAAGTAAGTCTACAAGATATCATTTTTTATTACACTTAACACTTATTTAATGATTGTATCATGAACTCAAATCCATTTAGACATTTTAAAGATCATTTATATAATCATTCATCCCAATACATTAAAATATTTTCAACTTCTATGCCTAGGTCTACACTACCTAATTTAGGCCTAATTTGCCTAATTAGGATTTAAGATATTTTTGCCTTTCTTAGAATACCAAGTCATCCATTTTATATTGATTATATTAAGATTGAAAATAATGGCCCAATTTTTATCTTTTGCACCTAAATCATATTCATGGTGGAACATACTTTAGCCTTTCTTTATAATTCTAATTATAGGTGATCAAATGGGGTTTGCCTGGACTATGTAGGTACATCGGAGAGGTAATATGATGTTTAATTATTTCCTTGAGACACTAACATGCTGATTAACCCTAATACTACTTCTTTCTAACCCTTTGAGACTATTCAAACCTAAAAACTCTATTAGTACCTCCAACCCTATAGTCATAGTTAGTGTGTGCTTAAAGGGACTCTTTACTAAGTTTATCATCTTAGCTGGGTTGATGGTGTTGGTACCTATTTGGATAGTATTACCTTCATATATATACTCCTTCATATGTCCTTATGAATCCTTAAGTCTTCTCAATATCCTCAATACTTTCCTTACCCCATCCTAACATCCAACACTTCATCTTCTTAGTCTACATAATAGGTTTGTTGAACATGCCTTGATACCTCTTGTGTCATTCCATAACACCTCAATGTCCTAAAATTTATCATAGGGTATACATACCCTATTTACCGCTGACATAATAAGTCTCGTGTCATGACTATGCTGCAATAATTTTTGGGTTTTTGGACTTAATAGAGAACATTTTTAACATCCCAATAGGGCTTGGTTAACTATAGATGAAACTTTAGGTGATGGGTAAGTTGACATGTAACATGGTTCCTTCTCTTTATATCCTTACCTTAAGACATTCTACGAATTAATTTTGGATATATACTTACAACCTCATAAAGGATCTCACTAAACTTTGTAAAACCTTGTAAGCATTACCTTAAAATCCTTCAAGCATGCCTGCATGCCCATTGATTGATCTAGACTACTTGAATGTATTTGGATTGTGGGTGATGATTATTTTGTGCTATTAGATATATGAAATCACTAAAGAGTCACTATTAAATAGCCTTAATGGGTTTTAAATAGTTTTTTGAGACCTAATTATCACTTTGCATTTATTGAAGACCTTGAAGTATCAAGAAACCATTGTTACCAACCTATAAACAAATACACAAAAGGTTTTTTTATCTCCTTAAGGTCACAATTATGTGAAGTGGGTATTTAGGATAGTATATAAGGTTGTATAGACCCTTGATAATCCACCCAAATTTATATCCTTTTATCATCATGTTCATAAATGTAGAAGACGAGTTAAAATAGTGCCCTACTTGGATAGAGACAACACAATGAGTGCCTTAAATTCTTAGTGGTTATTCATAAAGGAGAGGTAATATAAGAAAAAAATTCCCAAAAATGTAATCTATCTAGGGTCCCTTCCTCTACCTAAAATCTTGGATCCTCACCTTCTATCTCTTATCTGTATAAATAACAAACCTTACTGGCATTTTTGAGCTTCCAAAGAGCTTGATGAAGGAAGAGATCCATTTTTGGCTTATATTTAACATTTTTGAGATTAAATTATCATATATACCTTCCATGACCCTTTATTAAATGTTTTATCCCCATCTGAATGGACCTAACCATACAAATCCATACAAACCTACAAAACTCATCAAAATTAGATTATTTTTTGAATTTTTGCATGTTTAAAGCTTTAAAAATACATTGGAGGGTAGAGGGATTGAAAATATAGGTCAATTTTTTTTTAAAAACCTGATGGTGAAATTGGGGAATTTGAAATAAAACACTTTCCATGTGTGGGGCCCATTTCGTGAGTGTGAAGTGGGTTTGACCTCTAAAATAGACCCTTTATGCATATGAAACCATCCCAAAATTGATTTATGATTGAAATTAGACCTTTTTAAGATATTTATAATATAATTATACACTTAAACACCCATTTACCAAAGTTTTATAATGCAATTTGACCAATATGAGTTGTTTGAAGGGTTATTTAATGATTTGAAGGGTTTATGAAGGCTTGAAAATGTTTCAATAGTTATATCATATTTAATGACATTAGATACATCCTAGACCTCATTTCGTGACTCAAATGAGGCTTGGAAACCTCTCACATTTTCTATCAAGGTATTTATTCAAGAAATGGATTAAAATAAGTCTAAATCCCTTGAGGACTAAAAACCTTAAACTCTCCAAATTACCTTAAATTCTTCTAAGAAATTTTGACTTTGTCAAATAGGAAAAAAAACCACTCTCTAGGCTTCAAAAGGACATTAAAACTATTCCAATGATTCAATGACCATTATGACCACTTAGTACATCAACTAAAAACCCCAAAATAGGATATGCCATATAATGATCTCTCAAGCAATGACTATCACAAACATGAAACCTTAAACTATTTTAATAAGGTTTTCAAAAAGCAAATAGGAGACCATTACAAGCTCTAAACCAGTATGTACAAGATATGGAGGGGTTTCATGGAATGTTTTTGATTTTAGGGGTTGAAATTTGTCTTGGAAGGTGAAATTGTCAACATTTTCAGTGATTCACATGGGTTGACCAACTTGTTAGTCAAGGGAACCCATTAACTCTCCATGATAATCATGATCCAACTAAGATGAAAATATTACTGAGATGGCCATTTGATTAGACTTTTAAATAAATTAACACCATATAACACCCTTAAGGACTATAATAACCTCTCATAAACAAGAACACCAAATAAATCACCCTAAACACCTAAGGAAATAACAAGATAAGACACAAAGCAACTAAGGAAGCAAACTACACTTGTGTTGACACAATAATTTCAAACTAGACAATAGTCTACTAGAAACAACTATCTTTTACACACCTTATTTCTCTTATAGGATTAAATGGGAGACTTCTTTGATCACCATGGCACCATCAAGTATAATTTTCATATATTGACTAGATTCTAATCAGGAATTACTCAATGAATGAGAACTTCCACTTGGATATGAATATGTTGGCATTCTCATAGCCTCATTAGATATAAATTGGATCTATTTTCTCTATTCTAAGGTACACGGTCTATCTATATGAATCCAACAGCTAGTAATAATCATCCCATACTTGTCTAATTTTCATAAACAACCTTAATTATTCCTCAATCATAGGCTACTCTTGATCATGATGGATAATTTGAAGTGGCTCTTGTGCCTTTATTGTAGGGTTGACTTCTAAGAGATATGCATCTTGTTTTATGAAATATTATGACCAAGAAGATTCAATTCCATTCTCCAATAGTGAATACACATATTGAAATGGGAGGAAGGGATAATATCCTTATTTTAAGATGTCAAAAAAGTCACATTCTAATGAGATAACCACTTGGGATGGCATAGTTGGAGGGTTATCTTCCTCTCATTTGATGAAACCATCATTCTCAATCTAAACTTGATCATGATTGCCTCAATAAGAGAGTACCCTAACCTTATGATGTCAAACATATCCATTGATTTATCCTCACATAATTCAAGTTTTATTAGGCTCTCTTCAATTTGGATATTGGTTGATGTAGGAGAAAAAATAACACAACTAGAGAAAGACTTTGAAAATTTACCTCTTTTATCATGCTCATGGAAATTTGAGTCACTTTCTTCCACCTTTGATCAATCATTATGAGCTTATTCATACACAACAATGACTTGATCAATTTTAAAAATATCAAGTTTACCTTGTTCTTTAACCTCATTGGTTGGTTTGTATCTTTCTTTTAAAAATATTGTAATCTCAAAAAATGCTTCTTTTTCATAATCTTTAAGGCTGTCTTGACAAAGAGTAAATTCCATGTCATCAAGGAGATATTCAAGGTCACCTTATTATAAATTTTTGAAGGTGGGATTGTGTCTTTTCTCACCAATACACTTAAGTCACATTCATCAATTTCCACCTCAACTTTACCTTCTTTACTTGCATCCTCAATGATAAGTTCCTTTTCAAGAAGTGGAATAGAATATCCTTGAAAGAGTACTAGAAGAGAGGTCATGTATGCTTCATTATTCTAATTAATCTACTCGCTTATAATAAATTGCACCTCATATTTCTTCTACATATTGTTTTTAATGGACCTCCATGAAGGTAATAATATGAACTATTGAGGATGCAGGGATGGGGATTGAATTATCTCAGATTTGTCTATTACTTCAACATCTTGGGGTAGGCATAACTCAACTTAATTTACCCATGACTCCAATACATGGCTCCAAGTTAGTATTTTGGCATTATTATCATGTTTTATTGCCTAAAGAATGAATTAGGATATCTTCTCTTGATATAGCCTTTCTCTTGTTTTTACCATGGATTGATACAAGTGTTCATTTCCAAGTTCAATATTTATGTTTAAGTGGGCTTTAAAATCAAGCCTTATCTAATAACATATCTCTTCAATATGGTCAAGAAGTTAAAGACTCTACAAGGTCTGATATATACCATGAAACTCAACCCTCTCAACACACACTTCTTCCCTCCTTTTCATATTTCCTTGGATGGAATTCTATGTAGGGAGGGCTTGATGGGTTTGTGAGGAACATAGAAGGTTTTGACATTCACTTACCTTGGATAATTGATGGATTATGGGCTGATCAATAAAGGACTAATGTGGGATGGAGGAGGGCTCATTAAACTTGTAAAATTGTAATTATTACCCTTCATAGACTAATATCCTCTCCTTTATGTTTAAAACTAGACCACCTATGTCCAACTTATAAATAATGAGTCATGAATGATCCTCTCTCATTCTTATCTTGATGCAATGAATCTATCATATTCTTAATAATATTCCTAGGAACCTTTTGACAATACCTTTTTTGTGTGTTAATCCCCACCATGTGTCTTCTATAACATAATAAGGTTATATTAATATTTTAAATAGATTGATTCAAGACATGGATAGGCTGACTAAAAGTATCATGATGCTTCCAAGACTGATTAGGAGGATAGGTATGTTTCCAAGACTGATCAAGAGGATAGGTGGGATGACAAAGAGGTGAATAGGACTCATAAGGAGGATAATGGTCAACTTGTTGTTGATGATAAACATTATAAGGCTAGTATTGGTTATAATATGAATGGTGAGGCTCATTATATAGCTGATAAGAGGTTAAAACATAACAAGTGTCTTCATAACAAGCCATTAAACATCATGAGGTAAATGAAGAACCAAGTAAACTATCAACAATAAACTATCCTTACCTCAAGATGATGATCTTATGGTGACCTCTTTGGCATGAAATTTTGACTGTACATCTACTTCTCTAATGACTTAATTTTCTTAAGATCACCAACTAAGGATGGAATGTGCTTCAAGATTATTTAATCTAGTCCTACTAGGCATGTTAAAACTATTAAAACTCTAAGCTACACCCTTAATAGGAGGCTTTTCTTGATCATGATAATTGATGTTAGCTTTTCCTTAATTCCAAAGAGAGCATGAGATACTAATGCATTAATGACAAAGTAATTAGATTGATGGTTTGGAGAGATATGTCACATTTTCATGTATATAAGGACAAAGAAGAAGTTATGAGGCATCCATATATGTATTGTTGAAGTTATAGTATGTCACATGATCTTTTGTGAAGAGAAACATGCATCTTCTAGCTTAAGAAAAACTAGACCATTACTACACATCATGCAGATATAAATGAGCTAACAGGTTTGTACATTTATTTATAGTACTTATAAATTCAACTAAGGTGAAATATTTTCATGGAGATTTTGTCTATAATGTTAATAAGGTACCTTAAAAATTTGGACTCTTGAATTATTTTTTATATCAAGTTATAAACCTTAAAAGTTGCTCTTGCATATTGTGATGGGCTATAGACTGTCAAGTTTAACTACATTAAAGTCTAAGGTCACTAGTCAGTTGATCTAAATGTGAGCATTCATCATCTAGATCTTGATCCAATTATGCATATTTAGTCAAAATTTTGAAGAGTCTAATATTTCACACACTGGTGACAAGTGTCACTATCTTAATGAGTTGATAGAAGATCAATAGTTAGCAAGAGTTCATACAGATAGAGATTAATGATGTGGGTCAAGTTAAATTGTCAAATGTGTAGAAGACATGTAGAGATACCAAGTGGCATAATCATGGGAGCTCTGATCTAAGAACAAAAATGAGTGTTGAAAGATAAATATTGAGCTACTCAGAGGTTATCGATGGTGCATATTTATCCACAATTGCTAGGAAGCACAAGATGAACTTAAGGCACTCAATGTTTAGTGTCTGAATAGTGAATATTACAATTTTAATATTCAAATTAATGAGGTAAGATAAAGTTATTAGTTTTTGAGATATATATTTTGATCTAAAATGCATTTATTGATGTAGTAAAAAGAAAATTTGTAGAGGAATTTATGGTGTATCCATAAAATCTAGTTAGAGGGTCTAATTGTTTGTAAAGTCAACATTATGGATCTCTAAATTTGAATATTTGTTCATTCATGGTGTTATTATGTACAAAATTCTATTTGAGAAAATTATGCTCTAGCATAATAGTTTTTTGGTGGATGTATTTACATTAAGATGTCATAAGGGTCATATGGATTGGACCCAAGTATTTGAAATTGATCATATGTTCTTAATATTCTTGATGAAGTACTATATGGGTGAATAGGTCTCCATGAGAACTATAAGGGATATTAAGGCCTAATTGAAAGGTGTAACTACTTAAGTGTGACCCATAGATACTATGTCTAACTTGTGAGGATGAATTTGAGCTATGTTTTAGCATGCTATATGTGTTAAGGATTAAGGCAAGTATTATGGCTAACCTAAATGTTGATATTCATAAAGACTCTATAAAAGGTAAAGACCAAGGTAATGGTTTATATACATGTATGCGCATGTGTTGAGAGAACAAGAGATAGAGATGAAGGAAAGATATCAGGAGTGTGCTTAGTGGATAGACAAAAGTACAAAATATATTGAGGATGAGTGAAGAAGACAAGAAAGATCTAAAAGGGGTGTTTTGATACATTTCTTGTATGATAAATTTTGTCTATGTGTGATGATTTGATAAAGAGGTGTTAAACATTATTTATCCAATCAAATTGATCTATAATCAGTGTTCTAGAGTTATTGTTTTCATAAGGTGTTCTGTGGGTGCTCAACATCTAGAACAAGTGGGAGCTTATTCATACTTAGGGGTGGGTGATCCTTGTGAATTGGGTGCTTCACTAAGATGTCTCATGCTTTTAATCATATTATAGGACAATTAGTTTATGTATTTTCAAGCTTGAGAGTGGGTTTTATTCCCCAAGTGGTTTTCCCATGTAGATCTTATGTTATGTGTGTGATATTGCATCATCTTTATTATTCATTATTATGAACATATTGTATATTTTATGAATGATTATGGTTATTCATTAAGCATTTGAAAGGATTATAATTGAAGTTTTAAATACCTTGCATCATTGATTCACCCCCTCTCATTGATTATACCTCCAATAGTTTTTTAGGTGTACCTCCATGTTTAGGGTAACATAGGATTATACCAAGGCTATGGATGACCTATGGCTAACTTAAACCTCTAATGTATGGGGATAGATCCCCTAGTGCATCCATTAGGTATCAGATAACTAAGACATATTGATGTTGGGGTGAAAAAGGATAGGTAAATGCATAAAAGGAAACTAATCTAAAGATGGTCATGCACCAATATAAGTTATCCACTCTCTTTGACCTTAAAAAACACTAGTGGATAATACATGAAGTTGGATCACTATATCCAAGAGCTCTTAGGTATTAATATTTCATATAGAGGCTATATTATCTGAATAAAGCATGAGGGTATTGAAGGGAAGGTCTAGTTCAAGACACTTACTAGTCAAAATTACAATTTAAGCTCAACCATTAAAACCTTTGAATACTATATGACCTACATATGACATATAATAGAATTTAGTTACACAAGGGCCTAAAAATGGAGGTTATATACCACTTATTAGTATGAAACAAGTTCATAATATAATAGATACTAATAATAATAAGCTATAATATACCATATATTGGTCCAAGAGGTCTACAAAATACAAACCTAGGTAGAGTTTCCTCATACCCAACTAAGGGATGATTAAAATAGCCTAAGATCCTAAATGTATAGAAAAGTAAACAAGGGTAATAGGATAATATGGAATCCAAAGAGAATTATGAGGTCCTAAATGACCTTTATCTAGTTAGAAATAATTATAACATCAATAAATATTAGTAAAAACTCCCTCTTGTGTTGCCTTGGTGGTGAACCATCATTAATGGACATATTAGGCATTGATATGGAGTGGTAGAGGCTGGTTAAAACTTGGTTTACCTATTTTAAATCATGTAAATGCTAAAATATGGTCAATTATTCCTCCTTTGGTAGTTACATAACATTAAAATGGGGTAATTATGCTTCTATGGATCATCTAACAACCCACCTTCTCTTTTTGCATGTCAACTAGGCTAAGAAACTACCAATTATACATCATAAATATATAATGTGAGGTTGATTCCTTTAATGCATTATTTATAGTGGTGTCATGAATTTTCATTGACCTCCTCATCAACCCTTCTACACCATTAGTCCTCCTCATATTTGACCAAGTAGGTTGACCAGCACACTGAGCCTAGCCACATTACAAGCTATTTGACCGAATAGGAGACATAAATAGAATCTTAGAAATAGGTGAAAAAAATTCTATAGGTATATACAATTTTACTACACCATGGCTTAGACCTTTTAAATATTACAAACTATAATTCAACCTAACTTAGGTAATTATACCACCTCCCACTAGCACTTATAGACTTACCATTTGGTGTAGACTTGCATAAGCATTTCTATGTATTATTGTGATAATATTATGATTTTATAAGATGGAATATTTCCCACACTACCTTCCCTAACTATTTTCATCTACTCAAAAAGTTTTGTACCCTTTTTTTCTTCACTAAATCCTATAAAAACATGGTTTTCATGGGGTTCATACAACTATCTGTATAATATAATAACATGGAAAAGACCTTATTAGATTGAATCATGTGTTTCAAGTGTTTACTAGGCCATACCAATGTAAATGGATATAAATTCTTCAATATCCTCTCTATTGGTTCATTATTAGGGTTTATACAAGGTTTTAGAGGTTTAGAATCTTAAAAATGTTTCATAAAGTAGAGACCTCTAATCCAAAAAAATTTGTGATTTATATCCATACCATATACCCCTTAAGATATATTTAAGATATATTGGTCCCAAGAAGTATTTATTATGAGATATGAGTGTAATTTGGTAGGGTTTGAGCTCCTTTACAAGTAATTTGACTGGCTAATAATCTTATAGTTTGTTCATAAAGATGAGTTCCCTAATGTAACTCTATCCTCCATGGATGTTTAGTGCCTATAGGTCCTAAAATAATCCTAATCATAATATCTCTTATTTATCTTTTTAGGAAAGACATGAACATCTAAAATTACTAGCTTGAGGTGGTAGATTAGAATATTATAGCTCAAAGGAGGTATTGGGACTAAAATGGCCACTTTTCTACTTTCCTTTACCTAAAAAATTCTCCTTAGGAAATAAACCATCATAACATAATTTATTATGATATTAATTATGATTGGTTGTTTGGTTATGAAACTAATATTAAGGTGGGGTTTTGAGTGGTCAATATTGGCTTTAGGCCTTATAGACCTAAATTAAGTGTGAAGACCTTGAATGACCTATAAATAGTCATTAATGGCTTTAATGTCACTAGAGCATAATTTTTAATCCAATATGTACCTTATACACTTTCCATCATCAAACCAAATCAATCATGAACCTTATTTCTCATGTAGGTCTACCCCTAAGTGTCATCGACTAGCCTAAATGCTTGAGTCAGCTATGTTGGATCCTTGAATAGCCCCTTCAACTCTTTTCATCAATGTTGATGGTGTTATAATCATGCAATGTGTTTTCATAGATTTGAAAACACTCCTTGGAATAGAATCCCCTTAAGTTTAGTCTCTACATACATCCACATTCTTACTTAGGGTTTTATGAATAACCCTAGCAATCTAACCCTATAGGGATAACTATTATGTTCTCTTTTCAATTATCTAAGTTTGGACCCCATTGATCCATGTATGCATATTTCATCTTATTAATCCATTAATGATATTTTAGTCTATCTTAGGAATGGAGTGTTAAATGGGCAAATTTGTAAACTCCTATAGGATAAGTCAAGACATTTCATTCCCCCCTTTTTAATTAATTCCTAGCATGACTTGGACACTTTTACCCCTTACCAAGGATCTTCCTATAAGTATTTAATAAGTAGGTCTAAAAAAAGTAGGGGTATTATCTTTTATTGAACTTGAAAATTAATTAATGACTATATCATAGAATATAGACCCTTTAAACCTTATACAAACCATTGAGATCCTTATTCATCCCACATACATGCAAAAGTTTTCAACTTCTATGCCTAGGTTTGAAGTACCTATCTTAGGCCTAATTAGGCCTTAAGATATTTTCCCCTTTCCTAGAGGACCAAGTCATATACTTTAAATTGATGGTATTAAGAGAAAAAATCAGAGGCCTATTTTTTTTCTTTTACACCTCCCCCTTATGCATGCTGGAACATACTTTATCCTTCCTTTGGAATTTTATCTATAGGTGCTCAAATGGGGTTTACCTTGACTATGTAGGTAAACTATAGAAGTAATATGATGGTTCATTGTTTCCTTGAGACACTAACATGTTTATGAACCTTTATAATACTTATTTATAACCCTCTAAGGCTTTTCAAACTTCAAAAATCTATTACTACCTCCAACCCCATAGTCACAGTTAGTGTGTGCTTAAAGGGAGTCTTAATTGAGTTTGTCATCTTAGTTAGGTTTGTGGTGTTTTTTTATGTTTGTACCTTATTCCATTCATCCCCATAATTATTCATATATCTTTATTAATATTCAAAGTTTCTCAATGTCCTCAAGAATTTCCATACCCCATCCCAACATCCAACATTTCATCTTCTTGGTTTTCACAATAGGCCTATTCAACATGCCTTGATGCTTGTTTTTACATTCTATAACACCTCAATGTTTTCATATTTATCATAGGGTATACATACTTTATTTACCCCTCACATAAGTAGTCTCACGTCATGATTATGGGGTAACACTCTTAGGTTTTTTTTATACTTAATAGAGAACATCCTTAACCTCCCAAAAAGGCTTGGATGACTACAAATGAAACATTAGGTGATGGTTAATTTGAAAATTAAAATGGTTCCTCTTCTTGAGATCCATAACTTAAGACATTCTTTGATTTTATTTGGGTTATAGACCTACAACCTCATGAAGTATCTCACTAAACTTCTTAGAACCCTAGAAACATTAGTTTGAAGGCCTTCAGGCATATCTGCATACCCATTGATTGATCACCAAAGGATCTCTATTTTAGATAATCAATGGTTTTGAAATAGTTTTTGAGACCTCATTATCACTTTTCATCCATTGAATACCTTGAAGTATCAAGAAACTATTTTTACCAATCCATAAATAACTCCACAAAAGGTTTCTTATCTCTATGAGTTCACACACATGTGAAGTGTGTATTTAGGATAGTGTATAGTTTTATGTATACCCTTGATAATCCACCCAAATTTCCATCCTTTAATCATCATGCTCATAAATGGAAAAGATGACGTAAATTGGTACCCTTCTTGGATGGAGACAATAGAGTGACTTACCTTATTCATGATTGTTCATAAATAAGGGAGAGGAAATATGATAAAAAAATTACAAAAAATATAATCCATCTAGGGTCCCTTCTTCTACCCAAAATATTAGATCCTCACATTCTCTCTCTTATGCATACAAATCACAAACTTGACTAGCTTTTTTACGCTATAAAAGAGCTCAATGAAGGAAGGGATCAATTGTTGGATTGTCTTGCACATTTTGGATGTGAAAATTATTTGAGATACATTCCTTGACCCTTGATTAATTTTTTTATCCCCCTTTTTACATACCTAACCATATAAATCCATATAATCCTATAAAACTCTTACAAAATAGCTTATTTTTTTATATTTTTCCATATTTGAAGCTTTGAGGAACCATTATAGGGTAGAGGGAGTGGAAATATAGGGAAAAAAAATTTAAAACATGATGGTATAGTTGATAAAGATGAAAGGAAAAACTTTCCCACATGTGAGGCCCGTTTGGTGAGGGGAAGTGGGTTTAACCTCCAAAATATACCATTTATGCATATGAAACCCTCCCAAAATGGATTTATGATTGAAATGATACCTTTTTAGGACCATTATAATATAATGAGATAATTAAACACCCCTTTCACAAATTTTTATAATGTAATTTGACTAATATGAGGTGTTTAAATTGTTATTTGATTATTTGAAGGGTTTATGAAGGCTTTAAACAAGTTTAAATGGGTATATCATAGAGAATGACCTTATGTACATCCTAGACCTCATGTCATGAATCAAATGAGGCTTGTAAATCCCTCAAATTTTCTATAGAGTTTTTTCTTCAAGAAATGGCTTAAAACATACCTAAATCTTGTGAGAACTAGAAACCTTAAACTCTGCAAATTACCTAAACGTCTTCTAGGAAACCTTAACTTTGTAAAATAAGAAAAAACACTGAATAGGCTTCAAAAGTACATGAAAAATATTAAATTCATTTAATTACCATTATAAAAAATTAATACATCAACTAGAAACCGCAAAATAGACCATGACATATGAGGATCTAATAAGCAATAACTATCACAAACATGAAACATTAAACCATGATAACAAGGTTTTCAAAAAGAAAATAATAGATCATGACAATCTCTAGACCACCAAATACAAGATTTAGAGAGATTTCATGGAATTTTTTTTATTTTAGGTGTTTAAATTTGGCCTGGGAGAGCAAATTGTCAACAAGTATAACTTGAGACTAATTTTCTCTATGGTTAAGTATGGGCCAATATAATTTGGTTCAAACTTTAGTTTTATCTTTTATTTTTAATTGATGTTTTCTAGTTCTTTTTGAGAATTACATCAATGATTTTAAATTATCTAATATAAACATGAGTATTTTATGACCCATGAATTCATTTCTAGTATGCTTTAAGGTGATCTATGGCTTGGATGCATGTGTGATCTAGCTATTCTAACTCATGTAGATGTTTTTATCTTTATTGGTCAGTTGTGATAAGTCCTTTGAGAAATACTTTTAGGTATTGGATTTATAAATCCATTATAATAATTAATTCAATTTTTGAACTAGTGAATAAGGAGTAGCTACTGTCAGTATGTGAATACTAGTGTGATAAGCCCATACTGCACATATGAACTAATTATGTCAATCATCATTGAATTTAGCATCTATTTTTATCAAGATGTTATTAATTATATCATTTGTAGCTTATTCTTAACCACTACCCTATGGGTAGTATGGAATAGAGAACATGTTTCATATATTATATTTAGCATAAAATTCTTCACTATTTTATTCTAAAAAGAAGTTCTATTATTTATAATAATGGTTATTGGAAGGCCAAAAAGATAAATTATGTTTATCATAAGGAATCAACATTTATCATCTCCATTTATAGATTGTAGTGGGACTACTTCCACCCACTTAGTAATTTAATTTTTTATCTATAATGATATATTTATGCCCCCCTTTTGATTTTAGGTTGATTTTACCAATGAGATCAAAATCCCATAGCATGAATGGCCACAAAAAAACTAGAGGTTTTAATTGATGTGAAGTAACATGGTGTATATTTCTATGTCATTGACATTTGTTTCATAATTTAGCATACTCTTAACATTCTATTTCTGTGGTGGGCTAATATTATCCATATTGGAGTAATTTATGTGACATTGATTTATTATTAAAGTGGCCACCACACTCACTATAGTGTACTTGTCTAGTATCCATCTTATATTCATCATATCTCAAACATCAAATTAGGTGTCCATCAAAATATCATTTTAACAAGTCCTTACTAATGATGATGTAACAAAGGTAATTCCATTGTAATTTGTACTTATTATTCTTGGTGAAAGTATTTGGTGTGATAGAATTGTGTATAAAATTATAAATATAAAAAAATATCTAGATACTACTGTATTGCACATGATGGATAAAACTGATAGAGATATGATCTTTAGGATATCAATGGTGAATGTAACTATTTTATATTAAAGATAGCCTACTCATCATTGATATCAATGGTGATTAATGATGGTGCACTAGCCATTACATTGGCATAATGATTATACTTATCAGGGATATTATCAATAGAGAAGTATTAAAATAGATCATGTATACTATGACCCATATTCTTGTAGGGAATTAAGCATTCTTCATTAGATTGGTAGATTAATGTAACTTGATTGATGACCAATTATGAATCCCTATAGATATTAATATATTTTATTTGAAGAGATTGATTTTCTTAGAAACCAAGGTTAAGTGCCTCGTATTCTATAATATTATTTGTGCATGATAAACTTAATCAATATGCAAGTGGTCGGTGTGCTTATGTGGTTTGATAAAGACAATTATGCCTCCAGTGCATGATGCACATATATAAATATCATAGAAAATTGTGCATATGTTAGATGTGATTTTTTAAGCTTTTAAATCATCTTAAAAAGTATCATTGATAGGATTGTATCTAATGGTAATGTTGTTGAAAATTATTCTACAATTATCTAGCTATTTATTAATTTTTTAACATGATCTTTAGATAAAATTTTCAGTAACATTACCCATTTCATAATATAGTCATAGATATGTAGTTTGGACATGATAAATTTTTAGGGATATGCTTTTTTAATAACATGCATCTCATTATTGATCATATAGTGTTGGATCTTTTGTGTAGCAAACATGAGTTCTAAACATAGTTTTTCCATTATGTCATGATTTCTTTCATAATCAACAAGTGTGAAAAAATGTATTAAATAAACTGATCTTGATTTTGATCATCATGTTGTGTAAATATTGTATTGAGGACATTATCAGTGGCTAAAATTTAAAGAAGTGGCTTATTAGGTATTAGTGGTATCAAGATCGGAGGATTGAACAAGTATTATTGGAATTTATCAAAGATTTCTTGACATGTAGTGTCCCATTAGAATTTATTATATTTATTGAATAATATTGTGAAAAAAATAATATTAGCTATTAGCTATGCCATAAAATGGCATATGGCCTAGATTTTTCCTATAGAGATCAGAGTTGCTTTAAGTTTGTAGGTGGAGACATATCCATTATAGTTTTGGCTTTATTTGGATATACCTTGATGTTGTGTTTGGATATTATGAATCCCAACAATTTACTATATGTGACCCTAAATATGTATTTATTAGGATTGAATTGCACATTATATTATCTCAACATTTTGAAAATATGTCATAAATCAATTGTATGACATTGTCACTCTTTTGATAGTTAATAAGTCATCAATTTATTTTTTTTAACTATTTTATGAATTAGATAATGAAAATTGTGGGTCATAGTTAATTATAATGTTGATCTAGTTTAATTTAATCCAAAAGGCATGACTATGTATAAAAATTTACCCCATGGTGTGGTAAAATAAGTTTTTTCTTGATCCTCTTTAGCTATCTTGATTTGATAATAACCAATAAAATTGTACATGAAATATAACATCTCATATCATGTTGTGGAGTCTACTATCATATAAATGTTAGGTAGGAGGAACTCATACTTGGGACACACTTTATTTAAATATATGGATTTAATACAACATCAAATTTTGACATTAGGCTTAAAAACTAGTATAATTTTATATACCCATTTAGCGTGAGCTAATAGTCGAACGAAACCTACATCAAAGAGGCATTGGATCTCATATTTGAATAAAAGAGCCACCTCAGGTTGAGTTTTTCAATTTTTTTGTTTAACTGTATTTTCATATAGATAGATTGTAATACTATGTACTATGATTAAAGTATTGATGCATGGCATATCTAAATAGGACCAAATAAAAGTTTCAAGGGAACCCTTTAAAATATGTCAAATATTTACATCATCTTATTTATATATGGTGGTAGATAATAATATTATAAGAGGATTAATGTAACTATCATAATTGAATTTAATTTTATCTTCATTAATTACTGTAGATCGATTAGTGGTGTAAATGTTTTTAGGTATGGTGTCATCTATGTCAGTGGGGATATCATCTAAAGTGTTGAAGCTCTCACCAAATTATGCCAGGGTATTTTTGAAATTAGGAAACCTATTATTATGATAGAACAAAGGTATATCCTCATATTCCCCTAAGAATTATAAGATATCTTCATCATTATAGAACTCATCAAAAGTGTGTAGATTTGGAGAAATTATATCATCAATAAGGTTAGGGTAAACAACTTAGACTACAAAGATATGATTGATTTTATTGTTTTTTTGTGGAATGGGTGAAAAAAACACTATATTTTGAGAATCATGGTGAGAATACTTATCATTAGATATATTATCCTTATATCTGAGTCCATGGTTACCTTTTTTATCAGATTCCTCAATAAGATTAACAATTTGTTGGTCATGTTTTATGTGGATCTATCCTATGTAGACCATTTTTTTGAAATATTTTAATGCAAATACAGAAGTGAATGTAGACACTTAGTTTTCTCAACTTTCATGCCTAAAGTAGGATTTAATTCAATTTCCACATAAATGACACATTTAATCCTAGAAATCAACTGAATTGCTTAATTTCATTCATGCAAGGGATTTAATTGCTTATAAACATGATAATTCTAGCTTATTTGGTGTATTACCCTATATGCATCACTAACCTAGTTTATTTCTAACATTAGTCAAATTACAAATTAGTAATTTAACACTTTTGGTCCTATCAAGCTATTAATTAAAAACATTTAAAACAACTACCAAAAGCCAAAAAGTATTGAGCATGACTAATTACATTAAAAATCTTAATTAACTTACCTAAATAAAAATTCCAAATAAAATTAATGAATTTCATTTACCAATAAAGTAAATTTTAGCCAAATATAAAGTCAAAATATCAAATACGCTAATAAAATGATTTAATATATCCTAAATATTTAAAATATGAGTCATACCTCAAAAACATCTAAAGTGAACTATCATTCCTAAAAAATATCTAAAATTGAGGTATCAAAATTTTATGAGTACCTTAACCCAACCCAAGGTTAGATTGAATCAACCCAAGTTAGAATTTAACCTAACCTAAGATTTTTTGCAAGGTTATTCTATTAAAATACCTTCTTGAAGCCTTTGACAGTAGTGTTATAATTCTTAATTTACACCAAACCTCAAACCAATACACAAGTGAATATTGTAAATATGATACCAAAATTGATATGCTTATGTGGCAAATTTAAATGTATGTTTGAGATATTCAAGACAAACCTTTTGGCAATGAGAAGGCCTAATTATGAGTAGACCTAATGGGGTGGTTCAAGGAGTAAAATGAGCCAAATGGATTTGGAGACAAAATGTGAGCTTAATAAGGGTATAATTTAAGTTTTTATGAAGTGTTTCATCTATTTTTTTAGGCTCAAGGTGTTCCAAGGCGGTCAAGGTGAAATGTGTGCCTTGAGAAGGCCTAATTGCATTCGGTCTCTATTACGCCTAATGGTTGTTTTGGTCGTTAAAGGTGGTGAACAACATATATAATGGTTGTTTAAACTATGAAATGTATTTGTTGATATATTCCAAGCATTATTCAATTATGACAAGGTTTATGTCACACCAAGGTGGGTGAGATCAAGATTCAAGTATAAAAAGGTCTAATAGGCCTAATTTAACTAGTTAGAATATTGAGGACATGAGTGAAGTATATAGAGGCTTGGAAAATAGGTATAGGGATTGAAGAATATAAAATAAATGTGCTTATCATTTCATTAAGTTATAATTTTTTTATACAATTTATGAGCAAGGTCGTATGACCTAATTCTACCAAGGAAAGTTTTAGTTGAGCGAGAAGGCCTAATAGGTTATTCAACATAGATAGAAGAGTGAGATGAGAAAAATAAGGTGGTAATATTCACTTGAGTGAGAAACATGTGTCCAAATGTCATCATAGTTTCTAGGTGAATAATTTGGTGATAACTTACATAAGGGTTTGGTGTCTCGTTACAAATTGGTGCTTGTTAAAGGACTAGTTGAGTTGGTGCTTGACTAGTGAGGGGTTATTTATCCTTATGGGGTTGATGCCTCATTAAATCTTGATTCATTTATTATAGGAAGGTATTAAAATCTATGATTTAGTGGGTTTTATCCCCCAAGAGGGTTTCTCACATATCTCCTATGTTTTTATGTTATTTTATTTCAAATATGCTTATTTGTGCATTGGTTAATGTATGTTTGTGAATGAATTCTTCATGGATGATAAGTGAAATTGAAGGATTGTTTTAAAAAAAATTATTCACACAACCATAAATATCTATAATTAGAACATTTGGTATCATATTAGGTCCTTTGAAGGAGGCCTAATAGCTTAAATTATATCCTAAATAAGCAAATATAGCTAGTCAAGCACAAGGTGGTTTATCTACAAGCAAGGCTCCATTGTTTAATGGATCCAAATATGCTTTTGGAGTGTTAGGATGAGGACATATTTTATGTCTCAAATTCATGATGTTTGGCAATTAGTTTTTTATGGATATAATACACCTCTTATTCATCCTACAAAGGTAATAGATAATAAGGCTAGTGATAATAATTCAAAAATAATGAATGGTATTATGTGTGGCCTATCAAATGCAAAACATGTGAAGGTGATGAACTATATGTCTATTAAATAAACATGGGAAAATATTAATAATATTCATGAATGGGAATCCAAGGTTAATTTAGCTAAGTTTCAAACCCATAGAATATAGTTTGAAATCCTAATGATGAATTAAGATGATACCATTGCATCTTACTTGTTGAGGTTTGATGAAGTGGTCAAAATCATAAGAGGCCTAGGTGAAAAATTGAAAGAGTCTACTATTTTTCAATTTTTTTAAAGATCTATAAATCCTAAGTTTGATTTTAAAATGTCTGTTGTTGAAGATATGCAAGATCTAGACAAGCTAGAGATGGATAGACTTTATGGCACCCTAGCAGCTTATGAGATGAGGACAAGTGAAGGAAGACCTAAAATTAAGAAGATACATTCAAGATAGAAAATAAGTTAAAGGAGAATAAGAAATAAGTTAATAAATTCAAAGACATTGATGAATTTGATATTGATGATGATGAGTTGATAGTTATGTTTACGATAAAGTTGAAAATTAGTCTATGGAAATACAAAGGTAAGTTACCCTTTAAATGATTTAATTTAGGAGAGATTGGACACTTTACTAATAATTGACCTCATAAGCATATGGCATGATAAATGAGGGTAATATTAGAATAAAGGCTAATACTATTAGGTATCCTAATGTTATAAGGTATGTTAATCCTTTAAATGGTTATTGTTATTCATGTAACCAATTTGGTTATAGATCAAGTTATTGTAGAAGGACTTCCAAGAATGAATATGCATGGAAATATGAGGAGAGTCATCATTCAAGAGGTATGGGTCATCATGTGTTTCAATTAATAGGAATAGTATGTTTCAATTATCAAAATCTTGGTCATATTGAAAAGTTATGTAAGCATGGATAATGAGGTTAAAATAAGAAATTTGAGGCCCCTAGAGTGAAAGAAAAAAGACAAGATAATGAGTGGAAAAAAAGGTAGATAAGGTGAATGATGGCTAGTTTGAAAGTCCAAGTGGACTATTTTCCATGGTGAAGCATAGTTCATATGCAAAGGAGTGCCAACAATTCTCCCTATTAGCTTAAATTGTGGATGGAGTCAAGACCAATAGGCCAAGTCAGAATGTTATTCAAATAGAGATTAAAGAGGTCAACCCAAAAGGGCTATTCAAGCCTAGTAGGATCATGAAGGAAGTTTAGTTAGTAAGGACATGGAGATGTAGAAATCTCATGAGTTTATGTTGTTTCAATATCGTAGAGAAGAGGTTACTCTATTAGGCTTCATAGAGGAACTCAGTTAGTGAGCAAAAGCATGAAGGAGGCTTGGTCTTATGGAGAACTTTGTGTTCTCTATTGGCATTCAGATCTAGGGTCTAATCAAGAGTCTAATATAGGTGTGATCATAAGATATGGGTCACAAAGAGTCTGTATGAAGCCTTGATCAAACCAAGTCACAGTCATGATAGTGTTTCAATATCTCATGGAGATAAGGGGAGACAATCATGCTCCAAGAGTAGATATGTGAGACTAATCTATTTTGAGTTTTTTTAAAAGATAGATAATTAGTTTGTTTGGAAAGAAAATGTGTGTTGTTCTAGGTCCAAGGATCAGATAGTTTCCAAGAAGATGATCCTTTGTCATTAATTTCAAAGGAGGATAAAGTTCTAGTTTGGAAGAAAGGTTAGTTGGAATAAGATATAGCTTGGGGAGATGTGAATGATTAGCTTTGTTTAATTGTTTTCCATCAATTAAAAAGGGGGATATTATTTAGGTATGTTCTTATTGTTGATGGTGAGGAATTTATATTGTCATTGATGTCAAATTTAATATTTATGTCATTAATGTCAAGGTTAGGTTGAGGCTATGCATGGTGGAGTGGTATATGATAAAAAAAAGTATTATAACAAGATACAATATGAAGGAAACATACTATGTCTATATTAAGAGAGAGAGTTTGAAGGAAACCTAGTATTTATTCTTAATTTGATGGCATGTCAAGGTCAAGATCATGATAAAAGGTAAGCTATTATTTAGTATTAGGTGTCTTGATAAGCCTAGTCTAGTCCTGTGACAAGGTGTATGCATAAATAATAGTGAATATTAGTGAATTGTGTCAATACAGGCATGAGATAGTGTATAAATTTGTTTAAACATGTGTACAAGGAAAAGAAGCATTTAGAATATTTTGAGGCCTAGTCCTTACATGAAGAAACCTAGTGAAAAGGTACAATCTAGGTAATATGGTGAGGTGAGCATTCTAAGGCTTGTAACAAGATGTATGGTAGTGTGAAAGAAAGGTATGAGGTTGTATTAAATCATAATTAGGTGTTGATAGTAGTGTAAAATTATTCAAGGTGTGTTCAAGGTCTAAGTATGACTAGCAATTTGAGGCCCAATGAGCAAAGAGACCTAGTGTGGCCTAATGAGGGGTCAAGTTCATTTTTCAAGGTTTTAGAGTTCATAAGATAATTTTTATAGGTGTGATAAGTTGTGTAAATTTTTTTTATTAATTATAAGATCATATTTTGAAGTAAAAAGCATGAAAATTGTTGTTGAGGTTTTATGTGTGCATAGAATGATATGTTGCAAACCTCAGAAAGATTTTCTTATGCTCATTGGAATTTGTAAGATTTACATGACGATATAAGTATCTCATGGTATTTAGGTAAGTTTCCTAGATTAAAATTCCTATCATTTGTTTTGGATTTAAGGGGTGATCCTTTATGAATGATTGCTAAGAATGGAAGATAGTCGAAACCATCCTACAACCCTCATAATGACTTGATAAGGAAAATATTGTTGTAAATGGATTATAATGGTTTACTTAACATATTTTTATGATTAAAACATGTATATGACTCTTCCATTTTTATCTAGGTGGCATTTTTCTATCAAAATAGTGAGTGGAAGATATAAGAAGCCCCTTGTTTCTTGGATTTTAGATGTAGCAGGAACAATTGACCATGTCAAAGCATGAAAATGATTAGAGGATGATGTTTGAGACTTGTATTTTGTGACCATAAAAGTTTTTAACTAGTTATATATACCTTAAATATGATAAAATGGTCATGAAAGTTGACCTATCGCTAAATAGGCGTCATGAGGAAGAGAGCGAGAAAACTAGGCAGAAGTGAGAATGAGATAAGGGATTGGTTATAGTGGATTAGGGATGGATAAAAATTAATGGGGTAATTTTTAAATATATATATATATATATATATATATATATATATCATATTTTATTATAATTTTTTAATATGCTCATATAAAATCAAAAAGTTGTTCTCAAAGTGACCTATTTAACAAAGTGAGGTATGTGTAGGTTAAAGACATGAGATTGGTCTGTAAGACCAATATTTGTTTTTAAATTTTTAATATATATAGTTAAATATGTTATAAATATTATTAATTATCATATAAAAACATTTTAATTTCATAAAAGTGTTCTCATAGGTGTTATAAGTCTTGGTTTTCATGACTATGTTTTTGGAGCTACAAGTAGTTTTGTGTGTGTGAGTGATAATGATGTTCTTGAGTTTTTTTGCATAGAGTTGAAGAATAAAATGAAAATTAAGTTTATATATATATATATATCTCATAGTTTCATTTTAATACATTTTTTTCTTGATAAATTCCTATGAATGTGTTAAAATTCAAAGGTTCTTGACTAGGTTCTTAAGGCTTGTTTGCAGTTCTAAGTGAGCATATGACAATGGTTTGTTTGAGGTCTTTTGTCCTATATGATGAAATATAATGTACTTGGTGATGATTATGATGTAATTTATATTATATAAATGTGATATTTTTATATTTTTATATGTCAAATTTTAATTTATGATTGAGATATTCAAGACAAACTTTCTAACAATGAGAAGGCCTAATTGTGAGTAGACCTAATTGTGTGGTTCAACGAGTGAAATGGAGTTAGGTAAATAAGGTGAGATTAAAATGGGTATAATATAAGTTTTTATTAATTTATCCATCAAATTTTTTAGGCTCAATGTGCTCGAAGGTGGTGAAGGTGAAACGTGTGTCTTGAGAAGGCCTAATTGCATTAGGTCTCTATTAGGCCTAATGGTGGTTTTGGTCCTTAAAGGTGGTGACTTACCTATGTAATGGTTGTTTCACTTGTTAAAAATGTTTTTTTTATCTATTAAATTTTTTATCCAAGTATGATGAGGTTTGTATCTAACTAATATGGGAAAGATCAAGAGTCAAGTATATAAAGAAGGTCTAATAGGCCTAATTTGACTAGTTAGAATATTAAGGACATGAGCGATGTATATAGATATTTTTTAAATAGGTATATGGATTAAATAATATATGAAAGACTTATTTATTATTTAATTAATTTATAATTGTGATTTTATAGGTGATGAGAAAGGTCATATGATCTAATTCTTCCAAGGAAAGGGATAGTTGAGCAAGAAGGCCTAATAGGTTGTTTGAGAGAGATAAAAGAGTGAGAAGAGAAAAAAAAGGTGGTTATATTTATATGAGTGATAAAAAGGTGTCCAAAGGTGATTATAGGTTCTATGTGACTGAGTTGGTGCTTATTTACCTAGGGGTTTAGTGCCTCCTTTCAATTTGGTGCTTGTTAAAGGACTAGTTGTGTTGGTGCTTGACTAGTGAGGTGTTGGTGCTCCTTGTGGGGTTAGTTACTCAATAAATATTTATTAATTACTTATATTAATATTTTCCAAAATATGTTTCAGTGGGTTTTATCCTCCAAGATGGTTTCCCACATATATCTTATGATATTATAATGTTTTCTTTCATATATGCTTGTTTATGCATTGGTTATTGTATGTATGTGAATGAATGCTTCATGGATGGTAAGTTAAATTGAAATATTTTTATAATTAAGTTTATTAACCTAATTATTAATAGATATACTTACAAAAATATTTGATTATCTTCAGTTAAATCATTTTAAACTTGTAAATTGTAATGAGCTTCATTTGATTTTTAGTTAAATCTTTTTGATATTTCATGAATATTGAAGTTTTAATTCAGTTAACTTTATTATTATCTTGTATTTTGACTCAATATTTTTGAATTTAAACTTAGATTTTGACTTCAGTTATCTCACTTGCATATTGCATGCATGTTTGACTTCTTGACTTTTATGAAATCATCTCAAGGGGGTGTAGTGTGAGAGAGATGTCATGTTGACCTTATAAGGATTATATTTATTTAAAATAGAGACTTAAATATTAACCAATAATTTAACTCAACTTCTCCACTTTTTCATGTTTTGAACTCTACATTTTTAGGGATCCTTGAAGGCTTCTTGTAGTTAACATGATTTCTCTAAATTTATCCCAAATGGGGTGTAATAGAGAGATAAGGTCCTATTTATTATTTATTTTATTAAATATTATTTATAATTATTCATTTTATGATTAAAATAATATCTCTCTACATTGGTTCTTCTTAGAAGTGTACATCTTTTGTAATTTGATAAGCTTCTTGAATACACTGTGAAAAATAAAAAAATTATAAATTTTAATTATTTGATTATGGTGGGAGTCTAAATATTATTTAAAAGGAATAATCATGGTTTCATATACCTTAAAACAAATTTAAAGCTCCAAAATCCATGTGCAACTTCAAAAAATGCCATTTTATGCTCTCTTGTGCTCTTTTGGCCTCAAAAAACACTAATTTGGATTAGGGGTCTAAAATGAGTTTTACGAATCACAATACACTGATAATATTATAATTTTATAGGTATAAATTGGGTATACCTATAAAATAATTAAAATTTTCAAAATGCTTCACCAATTCCCAAACAAAAATTCACAAAAAGTCCCTGCTTGTTACCCTGAGGGTGGCTTAGAGATGTTTTTTAATGGGATGAGCCTATTTCGAATTGGTTTATACTTAATTACAATTTATTAATACCTATAAAATAATTTATTCATACTTTTAAATCATTTTGTGCCATTTTAAGGACCCTAAACACTCATTTCCAACTTCACTTGTGAGCAAATTGGTGTGAAAACCTTGATTTCCTTCATGAACAAAGCTATGTTTTAACATTTTATCTCTCTTAAAGTACATTATATAAATTAAAAAAATTGAACCAATAAATTAAATATAAAAATATTTCTATGTCAAATTTTATGACATTTAATTTAATAAAACTCAAACTATGCACTTTTTGGTGTTTTCTATCTTGTATAATTCCATTTCTAAATGCCTATAGGTCTAAGTTTTTAGATTTTATTGATTTTTATGAGGAATAAAGACATTATTATTTTAAAATAATATATTTAATAACCCTTTTAACCATTATAACCATTTATATGCTGAAAAAATATCTTAAACCTCTAAAATTTTGCCTTTTTTGATTATCTCTCTTTCTCGCTTAAAACCCTGATACTTGTACCTTTGCCTTTATCTAATGTTTAAATTTAAATTTTTATTTAATAAGGTTTATAAATGTAATTTATTCCCAATAATATCTAACATAACTTTTATTTTTCAACAAATAACTCAAAAATTTAATTATATCTCTTAAAATTGAGTCATTGGGGTTTAAGAAGGATTTTAAAGCACCTATTCTTCTTAACAATTATTCATAAAGTTAAGTCACTATAATAATAAAAACATTAATGTAATATTTATATAATAATAGGGAAGAAATATAAATTATACCATTATAAAAAACTCTTCTTTACCTTCATGTATCAAACATTTGAAAATTACCTTCACTAGCTTGCAACTAATTAGTTAAAGGAATAAAAGAAACCTCTGTCAAAATTTTGAGTTTTGAATTGTTCTTGAGCATGGGTTTTTATTGATGAATGTTTTATGAATTTTTTATACCCTTTTTATTCTTCACTCCATTAATTTAATCTTCTTAAAAACATGCACATTAGTAACCTTGACCAATGGTGGTCAAATTGTCTACATTCTTAGTGACTTTACTGGGATTTTTACCTACTAAACACTCAAGACTAATAGATATATATTTTAGGATATGGAGTTATGAAAAAATCACCAAATATTAAACTTAAAATGTTTTGAATAAACTAAACACTTGTGCATAATCACTTATTGAATTGAAAACTAGAACTACCAATGGAAAAATATGCAAGATAACACTTAGAGGAATGTAAAAACTAAAACAATTAATAGAACGTATGCATGAAATCACATTGATGAAAGTTAAATATAAAAAATACTAAATAAAACACTAAAAATGCACCTATATCAAAGTAAAAACCTCTTAGTTATTTTTCATGGGGTTGATGAAGATGACTAACAAGTTATTGTTTAAGTGTCATTCTAGTTGGATCAACTCTTTTTATACTTATCAACCTCTTTGACTTATCTCCATGTGAATCAATTGAAGAAAAAATATATACAATACAAAAAACTCAACATGTGGTTTAATACTCACCTTATGTTTCTCTTCAATACTAAGAAAACTTTCCAATGTAAGCACATTTTGATTTATAGGAAAATCTGCAATTTCAACCTTTTGTGGCTCACTAAGACAATGTTCTTGGCTTTCTATGACACATTTAGATGTTCCATATTGATTGTTAACTGGTGAAAATTGTTTAAGATCTTCAAATATTACTCTCTAACTTCATCAAGGTCTATTTTAGATATATTTTTATCAACATCTTCTCGAACATGCTTTCCAAACTTGGAAACCACTTTATCAATGTCTTCACAAGGAGATGTAGGCCTATAAAGATTATCAATGCCTTAAATCAAATTAAGGTACTACTAACACTATTCATAAATTCCTTCTTGATAATTAATTGTATTTTATTGAGGTTTAATATGAATCACTACATCCTCTTTTGTATCTTTACTTAGCTCATGTATAACATTGTTACCTTGTGAAACAACCACTACAATTTCACTAGTTATTGTCATATATTTTAGAATATCTTCATGATAGGATTATTGAATCTAACATAAAATTTAAATATAATTTTTCTCTTTAGTGTCTATGACATTTTATTCTTCTATACCAAACTGAATCTCATTCAACCAACAAAACTCTTGGTCATCCTCTTTTGACAAATGTTTCTCCTCACCTACATGTCCTTTTCCTTTCCATACAATAGTTTTTGCTTCAAAAAGGGAGATGGTGGGAGGGAAATAGGTTCTATTTGGTGGGATAGGAATATCGGTCATTATTTTATAATCTTGAATGGGTTTTGAGATTGAAGAGACATTAATAAGTCTTTGTGATTTGGAAAAAATAGTTTCATTTAATAGTTATTTGCAAGAATGGGAAATTTTTTATGTTAGGGATGATTCATGCTTACTTTTCCACTCGACAATCAACCTCTCACATTATGATATTCTTTGATATTCATTAAAAACTTTAATTTGAGGGATGGGTTGAGGGTTTAATAAATTTTGAAACTATCTTGGTTTGGCTTCAACAAATTTCTCCATCTCTTGATTTTTGATATGCATGGGAAAATTATCTTTCCCAAGAGCAGGGATGACATAATCAGGGGTCTTGGTCCAAGAAAGTTTCCAAGATGGAATGCTATTAGTATTTTTCATAGGATTAGGATTCTTAAAACTAGGATTATTGAATCAATTAGATTATTATAGAGGTTTAATGGGTTCTTCATGTTTCCAAATTGGGATTTCAAACTCAATTATTTGTATTGTTATGGGTTGTTGTTGCATTTGTTCTCTTGTAACCTAATTATATATATTTAATGATTCAATATATTTTTATTGTATATATACTTGATATTTAAGCTCTTATTTCTACCTATTATATTCTTATTCCCTATCACTTTCCATACATTATCTTTCAAATTCAATGTCATCTCTTGTATATGTTTTCCATGTTGATTAGAAAGAAAATGATTTTGACAAGGATGGTTGAAAAAGATGATTAGGGTTTGGAGGGGGGAATTATAATGATAATATGTATATATTTATTGACCAAGGATACTTGAGTGGAATTCATAAATATTCTCATCTTGATATTAATAATATGAAGGTACAAAATTTGCATCTTCCCAAAATGTAGGATTAAAATACATACAAATTGATGTTTTTAGTTACGTGGACTACTTAAACAAAATTTATATAACTTTAAATCACCATATGATGAGTACTTGACTAACTTAATTTTTTTTAATTTATAAAACCAACACCAATATTTATTAATCTTATGTGTTATTATCCCATCGGGCATGCTAGAAGCTAGTTATCACTCAAAAGTGTACCCTTGCAAGAACATGTGTCTGTTCTCACTTCCATCAATAGAATTGAAAATATCTAAGGTATGGGACCTTTTATTTGAGATAATATCCAAATGACTGGCTGGATACCTTTGGTAAAATCACCTAATTATTTATAAACTCTCTAATTATGTGATTTCTTGAATAGGAAAAGGATAGAAGGAATAATGCTAAAGATAAAAATGGAAATGAAAGCTAAAAATTGAGGTAATGAACCAATGTAGACATAAATTATGAATATAGTATAATTTTTTTGTAATATTAATAACTTATACACATTTAATTCATATTTGTACAATGTATCTTGCATAAGTAATTCACATAAAGGTCTTGATAGACAATCACACTAGTTTGGAAGGAATGAAAAATGATTGAATTCACTTACAAATTAGGTGAAAATGAGACATATAAAATTTATATGACCTAAAAAAATTACCATTTAATGTATAAAGTTAAGATATTCATAAATAAACATATAAAAAAGAATCATTCACTAAGTTACATTAATGAACATTAGGATCACATATCATGAACAACTTGGAAATGGAAGAAACATTAGATCTTTATTACTTCAAAGGTGAGGTAGTAAAATTTTTTGAAAAGTTTTTGTTATAAAAAATAATAATATCATATAATAATAAAAAAATTAATGTACA
The DNA here is from genome assembly GCA_037957365.1 of Torreya grandis. Taxonomy (NCBI): domain Eukaryota; kingdom Viridiplantae; phylum Streptophyta; class Pinopsida; order Cupressales; family Taxaceae; genus Torreya; species Torreya grandis. The sequence goes on from JARHVA010006575.1 coordinate 69,435, forward strand.
TATAAAAATTAATAATAGAGAGAGAGAGAGAAGACATGAAGCTAGAGATGAGTTCACATGCAAGTCAACTTCACTCCTACTTCAACTAAACTCCAACTCCAACTCCAACTTCATCTCCAACCCAATATTTCAAATTGCTTCCCCAAATTCTAACATAGTAAATTTTTAATTTAGAAATTATTTTCCTTGGAAAATTTCATGTTAGGAGAGAGAAATAGGTTTGAAAAATGTCAAAGGTTCTTTTATGTGTTTGACTAGTCTTCAACTTGAAGAGATCTTTCACTATCTTTAGTTAATTCTTTTTAAACTTGCAACTTATATTTAACTAATTTTCATCTTTAGTTAAATCCTTTTGATATTTATTCATATTGAATATTTACTTATTTGACTTTTAGTTTTATCTTGGATTTTGAATTGAGCTTCTTGACTTGCAACTTATATTTTGACTTCAGTTATCTCACTTACATCTTGCATGCAAGTTAGACTTTTTTACTTTTCTAAAATTACCCAAGGGAGGTGTGGTAAGATATAGATTGAATTTTAAACCTATAAGGAGTCTCTTTACTTAAAATAATTCATTAAATATTAACCAATAATTTAACTTAACTTCTCCACTTTTGCATGTTTTGAACTCCACTTTTCTATGGCTCTTTAAAGGCTTCTTGTTGACTCGACTTCTCTAAATTTAGACAAAATGGAGGAAAATAGAGATGTTATGTACTATTAATTCTTGATTTTATTAAACCTTCATTAAATATTATTTCTAATTTTGCATTTTATGATGACAATAACAACTCTTCATACTGGGTCTCCTTAAAAGTATACATCTTTTACAACTTGACAAACCTTTTGTGTTAGGACTTGTTCCAAAGTCTTAACATTAGATTAAATTTTTGGTAGGTTAATTAATATTATTGGAAATGGGGCATTAATATTTTATTAAATACACCCACATAAAATAAACTTACTTAGTTTTAGTTTTAGGTAGTTTTATATTTTTGATTTAATTAATTAGAACTACCTTACGGGTTATTTTCCCATATATTGTTGGTTATAGGATTAGTTGTTTTTACTGGTCATTGGTAAAAACTATATAAATCAATGTCATCCATGTAAAAGGATTAATGGAGTAAAGGAACCCTTATGTATATGATTTTTTTGAATATTAATAAAATACTTGTGCACTCGCACTAAGCAGGGACAAGGTTCATTCTATTTTATTCAAGGAGTTATCAGTGGTATCAGAGCATGGTAATTTTGGGAGCTTGGTGAATTTGAAAGAAGGCATGGTGAAAAGTAAAATTCACATAAGGTATGATATATAATGAAAAAATTTATTGGTTTAAATGTTTGAAAAATTATTATATTATTTTAATTTTTCAAATATTTTTTTTACATTTAAACCTGTGTATTTTCCATATACCACAATCTGGTCATTTGGCCATTTAATACTCCATTTTCCTGTGTTTAAACTCCTAATTTGGCATAAAAAATGAATTTTTAAGATTTAAATGTTATAAAATTCATTGTTTTTTGGCAAAAACTACACTTGTACGACCTGTTTGCTTGTGAAAAACCTCTATAATGTTCATTCATGGCTACCATTGTTGATTTATTTCATTTTCAGCTCTCTTGAATCCAAAAACACCTACAAATCTTTTTAAACCCCTATTTTTTCATTGTTAATGAAAAATCTAGGAAAATTGAGTTGTACGGCCTATTGTACAACCTTCCAATGCCCTGCTACAATTTGAATCCATCTCTAGCAATATATACCTTAAAATATTTGCCAAAACCTATCAAATTCATTTTTATTATACCTGTACAAATTTGTACAACCTGTAGGAGAGAGAACAGGTGCAAAAATTATTTCTAGGAGTAGCCATGGTGTCCCAAGCAAACATGGCACAGGTATAAAATTGGAAAATATTTTTTCTTATGTTTCTAAAGTTTTTTGATATTAAAAATTTTGCCTTGGGTTCCACATGAGAAAGCCTAAGTGAGAAGACTAAAAAAGGGAAAATTTTGAATCTATTTACATGAGATTTTTATTTTTATTTTCCCCTCATATACAAAATCCAAAATAAGTAGAAATTTATGAGTATAATATTTTGAAAATGCTCTTCGAGCAATTGGTTAAGCTTATTTTGTGAAGAAGCTTGCAAAGAGGAGGTCAAGGGTTGATTTCCCTTCTTTTGTAAAAAGTTATTTTTATTTTAGAATATACTTTTTGTAAAAGGAATATTCCCTTTTAAAATCTACTTTTTGTATGCCTTGAAAGCTGTGAAAAATCATACTTATTGTATTGTGTTGCAAATCAACAAAGGGGGAATTCAATTCTATTTCTTTTACATTGTTGTGGTGATATAAGGGTGTAATTGGTGGAATAAAGTTGTAATTTGGAAAAATAAGGGTGTAATCATTGATTTTTGGTGAGGATAAGTGTAAAACCTATCAAAAATTCTTATTTTTTCTTTTGCGCTTTATGGGGAGGTTAAGTGTAAAACCCCATAGAAGCTGTGTCTTGTGCAGTGAGTGTGATATTTGTTTCATCTCTTTTGCATTTTTTCACACTTTTTATCTATTACACTTTCTTTCATTTCAAGATGCTAAAAATTTAAAATTTTCTTTTAGATGGTGATAAATTAACAATTTCCAATTATTCAGATTGGAAATGATTGATGGAGGCTTTACTAGTTTTTAATGAGTTATGAGATATTGTTAAGAATGAAAATCCCACATTGCTAAAAGAGTAGGATAAATTAGATATATTAAATTTGTGTGATTTTAAGGCCTTAGCTCTCATTAAATTTTTTTTTACTCATGATACTTATGTTCATATTGAATATTCTCCTCATAGTTACACTGCATGGAAACCATTGTCAGATTTGTATGATAAGAAACCTAAGCATAAGAAGATAGATATTCATATGCAATTGTTTAATTTTTCATTAGATGAAGATGGGTATATGGGAGAATATATGTCTAAGCTAAAAAATGTCACTACTAAGTACACGAAGGCTAGTTTTGGAAAACTAGATGATGACCTCATAGTCACTGCTACTTTGAAAAGACTACTCGGGTCCTATTGGAATTTTGTTGAAATGTTGCATATCTCTAACAAGAACATATGCATCACCTTTGATAATTTGGCTAAGTTTATCATCCAACATGACCTCTCTCTACCCAATAAATCTAAGAAAATTGAAGAAGCCCATGTTTTAGAGTCAAAGCCTAGTTCATCTTCATCTGGGCATCAAAACAATAATGTAAATAGTTATAGAGGGGGTCAAGGTTACAGAGGAGGTAGATATCAAAATAGGGGTAGGGGTCATTCAAATAATAAAAAATATAACCAATAACATTCACATGAAACAAGTGATCGAGGACATGGTCACAACTCATATAGGGGTAGAGGTCGAGGTAGATCAGACATTCAGTGTCATAGATGTGGAAAATTTGGTCACATTTCCTCATAATGTAGGATTCCTTTTGATAAAATTTAGAGGCCACAAAAAGTGACTAATTCTAACTCTACTCAATATGCTGATCATGACTAGGATGAGTCCAATGATGTTTCCCATAAATCTACATTCACTACTTTGGGGCACATTGATTATATTGAATATGAGGCTAGAGATGAGCTCATAGATGTATGGGTTTTAGACATAGGAGCAACCAAACACATGAAATTTAGGAGAGATTTATTTTGGTCTCATAAGGAAGCTTCTCTCTCTCTCCAGTTGCCTTAGTAGATAAGTCTATGCATACACCACTAGGACTTGGATCTATTTAGATTCTTCTTCCTAATGGCTCTATAAAATACTTGGAGGATGTTTGGTATGTTCCCACATTGAATAAACACTTAATTTATTTGGTAACTATTTGAAAGAAAGGTTATCAAATTGTGCTTGAAAATGGGCTCATTTACATCAATTTATTGAAGGATGATTATAAAACAATGTATACAGGATATGAAGATGGAAACTTGGTTAGATTACATTGTAAAGTGGTTCCTCCTACTATAGAACTTGCAAAAGTTATTGACATAGGTGCATGTACTATGTCTACACAGTAGTTATGGCATCTCTGCTATAGACATTTGAAGATCCACTCTTTAGTGGATTTTTAGAGATATGGTATGGTGAATGGGTTGCCCACTTTTCACAAAGATAGTATTCTTTGTGAGTCGTGTTTTGGGCAAACAAAATCAAGAAAATTTTCCTAAATAGTCATCTTAGAGAGCTAATAGATGTTTACAATTAGTTCATAGTGATGTATATGACATGAAAAAGTCATCCATTTATGGGTTTAAATACTTTGTCTTGTTTATTGATGACTTTTCTCAGATGACTTGGGTATTCTTTATGAAAAACAAATATGAAGTTTTCGGTACGTTTGTTGATTGGTTACACTTAGTTGAAAAAAATAGGTTCACATTTGGCCACTCTTCATTTAGATAATGGAGGTGAGTATACCTCAAATGAATTTTAAGATTATTGTCAAGAACATGGAATTCATCGACAATATAGTAATGCTTATACTCCACAACAAAATAGAGTATCTAAATGGATGAATAGAACTTTAGAGGGCACAACACATGCCATGTTGCACTATAAATATCTTGATGATAAGTTTTGGGCTGAAGCCATTGGTACTGTAGTGTATTTGAGAAATAGGTCCCCCATAGCTTCACTTTTGGGACAAACTCCATATGAGGCATGGTATGAATTTAAACCAAAAGTTAAACACTTGAAAGTGTTTGGATTCTTTTTTTACTTTGGTTCCTATTAAACATAGAACTAAGTTGGAACCATGAAGTTGAAAATGCATCTTTCTTGGTTATTCTAAAGATAAAAAAGGGGTTTCATTTGCTTGCATAGGATTTAGGAAAATTCATAGCGAGTTGAGATGTAATATTTGATGAGTTTGGGACTATGAACACTGTAGAGATTGATTCTCAACTTGATAGATTAGAGAGGAAAAATACAAAAAGAGATAAGTGTTTTAATAATGGGGATAACTCTTCAAAGTTATGGTATGGGACTCAAATTCCTTCACCTTCCTCTCCTTCATCTACAAGTTCACAGGTTGATGACCTAGAAATTGTTGAAAATTCTCTAAGTCCCCCTTCGAATAATGCACATAATGAGAATTATGGAGTCCCTAATTTGAATAATTTTACTAAGTATCCAAAATGGGCTCAAAGTAATTTTTCTGACTTGACAGCAGATGAAGTTGGTTTAACAGGGCCCAATAATTCTTGAAAATAGGTAAACTATGCTATGGTTTTTACTACTTCTTCCACTGAGCCATCCACTTTTGATGAGGCTTCTACTGAACATGTTTGGCAATAGGCAATGAAATGTGAGTATGATTCCATAATTAACAATAATATAGGGGTTTTAGATGATCCTCCTCCACATGTTAAACCCATTAGATTTAAATGGGGTTATAAGACTAAGTATAAATTAGATGGCTCCATTAATAAACATAAGGCAAGACTTTTTGCAAAAGGATATGTGCAACAAGAAGGTATTGACTATGAGGAAACATTTGCACCAACTACTAAATGGCACACTATTCATATGGTACTTGCCTTAGTAGCACAAAATGGTTGGAAAGTACATCAATTGAATGTTAAAAGTGTTTTTCTTAATGGTGATTTATAGGAAGAAGTCTATATGAAACAACCTCTAGGTTTTGAACAGGTGGGTGCCGAACACAAAGTATATAAATTGATAAAATCTTTGTATGGGATCAAATAGGCACCCAAGGCTTTGTATGAGAAAATGGATTCATATTGAAATCCATTGGTTTTCATCATAGTGAATCTGATGATACTCTTTATTTTCAAGTGCATGGTAAGAAAATGGTGATACTTATTCTCTATGTCAATGACTTGTTTATTACAGGTAATGATGAAAACCATAACAAGTTTGTGAAGAATGAATTAAAAGATGGGTTTGAGATGACAGATCTTGGACTTCTTCACTACTATCTAAGCATAGAGGTAACTCAAAAAGAGCATAGTATTTTCATTTCACAAATTAAGTATATTTTTGAGTTATTAGATAGGTTTGGCATGAGTGATTGTGAACGTGACCTCACTACCATGGAAAGTAACATGAAATTGTCTAAGGATGATAGCAGTGCCTTTTTCGATGGCACCACATATAGACAATTGGTGGGAGGTTTGATATACTTGATGACTACCAGGGTCGATATTTCATTTTCAGTTGGAATTTTATCTAGGTTTATGCATGTGCCTAGAAAAATTCATTGGCATGCAGAAGAATGAGTACTTTGTTACCTTTAGGGAATGAAAACATATGGCCTTGAATACCACCACAATAAGAAATTCAAACTTGTTGGATATTGTGATGGAGATATTGGTAGATGTGTGGATGAAAGAGTGTTAACCACATGATACACTATGCATATGGGTTCAGCTACCATTGCTTGGTGTTGTAAGAAGTAGGATACAATGGAAAATTCATCAGTAGAATCAAACTATATTGTAGCATGGGATGCTTCCAAAAAAATTATTTACCTTTGTTGTATTCTTGAAGATCTTCAAGTTTCTCAATTTGCTCCTACACAATTATACATTGATAATCAAAGTGCAATCAAGATGTCCAAAAATCTAGTGTTTCATGCCAAAACTAAACATATGGATGTCAAATACCATTATTTGTGAATGTTGGTGGCAAAGAAAGCTCTTGATCCAATATATTTCCCAACTGCCAATCAGACAGCTGACATATTCACAAAACCCCTTGACAGAATCAAATTTAAATAATTTAGAAAAATGCTTGGCATGTGTCCAAAGACCTGACTTTGGATCATAGGGGGTTTTGTTAGTACTTGTTCCAAAGTCTTAACATTAGCTTAGAATTTTGGTAGGATAATTAATATTATTGTAAATGGGGCATGCGTATTTTAGTAAAGACACCCCCATAAAATAAACTTACTTAGTTTTAGTTTTAGTTGTAGGTAGTTTTAGATTTGTGAGTTAATTAATTAGAACTACCTTACGAGTTGTTTTCCCATATATTGTTGGTTACAGGATTAGTTGTTTTTATTGGTCATTAGTAAAAACTATATAAATCAATGTTTTACATTTAAAAGGGTTAATAGAGTAAAGGCACCCTTATGTATTTGATTTTTTTGAATATTCATAAAATACTTGTGTGCACTCACACTAAGCGGGGACAAGGTTCAATCTATTTTATTCAAGGAGTTATCATTTTGAATGCATTATAAGAAGATAAAACTTAATAAATTTGAATTATTTGATCAAGAAAAAAGTATAAATATTATTTTATCATAATAAAAATGGTGTAACATACTTTTAAACAATTTTTCATCTCCAAAATCCATATATAATTCAAAAATGCTATTTTGTGCTCTCTTGGCCTCAAAAAACCTTGATTTAGATTAACGGACATAAAATGAATTATAAGCCTTAAAAAAAAAAACTCATAACATACTAATTTAATAGGTTTAAATGGATCATACTTGAAAAAAAATTAATATATTTAAAACTCTTCACCAAACTCCCAAACAAAAATCACAAAAAAGTGCCTATGTACTACTTTGATGGTGACTTAGAGATGTTTTTCATTGGGATTAACCTAAATTTAAGTGTTTTTAATTTAATTATAATTTATTAATACATTTAAATTAATTATAAACACTCTTAAATCAATTTTTTAAATTGTAAGGACCTGAAATAATCATTTTCAACTCCATTTATGAACAAATTAGTGAGAAAACCATGACTTCATTCATGAACAAAACTGTGATTTGACATTTTATATATCCTAAGTTATATTAAGAGTATTAAACCAAATTTGAAAATTTTATGATATAAAAAAATACCTCCATGTAAAATTTCAATAGATTTCATTTAATAAAACTCAAAATATGCACTTTTGGTGTTTCCTAGCTTGCACAATTTCATTTATGAATGCATGTAGGTTTGTATTTTGCCATTTTATTGAGTAATATTAGTATTAAATAAATAATTATTTTTATATTTTAACCTATAATAACCCATATTATCATTAAAACCATTGTATGTGCTCAACCAGTCTCTTAAACCTCTTAAAATTAGTTTTTTGATTGTCTCTCTTACTTGCTTCAAAAATTGATACTTGTACCTTTGTATTTATCCATTATTTACCTTGAAATTTTAATTTATGAAGGTTTATTAAGGTAAATTCTTACCCATATTATCTTACACAACTTTTATTTTGTAACAAAGAACTCAAAACTATAATTATATCTCTTAAAACTGAGCCATTAGGGTTTAAGAAGGGGTTTAGAGCACCTATTCTTACTAATGATTAGTATTAAATTTAAGAAAATAAAACCTTAAAAAAATTAATGAATATTAATTTCATATTATTACATAAAATACTCTTAATATATTTAAAATTAACTCTTGTTCACCTTCATGTATCAAGCATTTGAAAATTGCCTTCACTAGCTTTCAACTAGCAGTTAGAGGAATATAAGAAACCTCTATCAAAATTAGGATTTGTGAGTTATTAATAATAATTGTTTTGGAATAATTAATGTTTTATTATGTTTTAAATACATTTTTTAATCTTAAATACATTAATGGAGTCTTCTTAAAACCTGCACATAAGCAACTTTGACCAATGGTGGCAAAATTGTCAATAAAAGGCACTCAAGAGATTGAGCATTCAAAAAGGGAAATAGATAAAAATGAATGGGATGGAATGTCTCATAATTAATATTATAATTTATTATTTTTAAATCCAACAAAATATTATTTTAACCAAATATAATGCAATAAAAAAACTAGCACCACTAGAGGTTCAATCGATATGAACAATCTATGCATGTTTGTTTGTTAGTTACTTGTCTAAATATATTGTATCATTCATTAAACTGATAAAAAAATTAAGTATTATTAATTAAAATTAATTTAAGGATAATATAATTTAGTATTCCATAAAAATATCCAACACACATTCTAACTGAGACAATCATCTACAAATATGAATGTTCAACTTAAAAATCCTCTACCAAATATTTGTATCAAATGCACATTAATATTTTGAAACAATTTATAACTAAAATAAAATAAATAATATAATTTTCTATTTAAAAAAAATGAGCTTATAATGAACTAGACTAGGATAATCATAATATTATTGATAGATTCATCTCTGCAAACATACATAATATCAATACAAGCATCCATCAAAAAGATAAAAAAAAAATAGAGACATAAAGTGAGAAAAACATAATAAAATATGTATCAACATTCCCACAATTTCCTATTATATTTAGTCTCTAGGAAGTCAATTAAGTCAAAACATAATAAAAAATAAGCAGGTGCACTCCTCGTATGATTTATACAACATTTTGTCACAAAAGAGTTGATATCTATAATGATAATTAAATATATTTTATATGAAATTGGATAATTTCATTTTTTACATCTAGCTCAACCCAATAATGCGGTGGTTACACATATTTAATGATGATTTAAAAATATATTTGAGATTTTTGATCTTTTGACATATTTTAAATTGTGCCCATACATTTATAGTTGAGAAACATGCTTATTTAAGGCTTAATTTAACATTTAGATATTTTACCTAATTATTTAATTGAGATTTTTGCACATCATAGATTGATTAACTTCCTTATCCATGTATCTAATTTTTTACCATAGCCACTTTTCCTTGAATTTGTCTCTTTTCTATCAATCTACTTGAAATTCTAGATCTTATGATGTATTTTGTATTCAATTTTATAACCACACCTTTTATGAGCCTTTATATAATACCTATAATTCAAATTGTATGCTTTTGATGCTCTTTATGACTAGATGGGCCATCAATTTTAGCCGCCTTATGGGGTGACTTGAGAAACATATTTTTTCATCAAGTTTCATATTTGTCTTTCTCAACTTCCCTTGGCTCAATATTTTCTTTGTATGCTATTTTTTTGGTCTTCATATATTTATTATGACTATTAGTCTACATCTAGATATACCACTTGTGACTCATTTAATGCCTCTACCTTTGGCTTCCAGCTCACCTAAGTCATCAATTTATGGGCCATAAGTTAAATATATATGCCTTGATGCTTTCTTTTCTTCTTTGGATTGTTTCCCCTACCCTTGTAGTCATAAGGTCTAGGGATGTCATCACATGGTGCCATATATAAACTTCAAGTGACTTGAGGCATTTCTTTATTTCATGTCTCCCCTAAAAATTAAAATCATAGGATGGTACCATATGGCACCATCTAAAGCTTTAATTCTTGAGGATTTGATCCACCACCACTGATTCATCCTAGGCCTCTAAGATCCTAGATGGTTGAAATGTGGTGATCATATAGAGATCAAGGCCATGTGGAATTTATTGATGCTCTGTTAATTCCTTATTAGGCTAAGTCATCTATATCATTCCACATGGAATGATCTCAACACTCTTAATGTCTAAAGACTTATCCATTTTAATGAAGTTCAACTAGCTAATGAAGACCTATGATCAAACATGGGTATCTTTTGATGGAAGATCAAATGGATTAGGATTTTAAAGATATCTATGAAAGGAGAGAACAAATAAAACACACAAGATTTAGAAGATTTAGTTAACAAAATTAAAGGAAATTGAATAAGTTAGTAAGACAATGCTATAATTTAGATCATTTCTATAATTGGACATTTACAAATTGATAATGAATGAAAATAATCAATTTTAAAAGGCTAAAAGTTGATAATATTGAAAACATAGGTCTGACTCTCATCATATAAAATCATGTAGATAACAAAAATTGAAAATATAATAGGGCCATTTAGTTTAACTCATACTTAGATCAAAAGTTTAACTTTGAATAAATGAACCCAAGCGTTCAATTTAAAAAACCCAAATTCTAAATATTATTCATTTTAAAGACTCAAATATTTATTAACAAAACCTGAAATAGAAATAATTACTTAGTATTTATAATGTAACATTATAAATATTTAGTCATTTAAAATCAATATAAACATTTCAAGGCACAAGTTAGACTAAGACTCAGACAATAATAATAAAATCCATGGTTTTAGACTTGACCAATATGTAAGTGAAGATATTGACCATAATTTGTCAATTTCATCAAATAAATAAACAATTATAAGCCAAACTACTAAAAAAACATACATAAATAGAAAAAATCTAATAAGTTAGATTAGTTTTCAACTTTTAAGTTAGACTTACTCAAAAGGGGATTTGAAAAGAGTTTCAAATCATGCTTTAAAATGGTTAGACTCTTTCATACTTAAGCAAACTCAAAAATTCAAATTCATGGACCAAGAAACTAAATAAGATAAGAGAAAGAGAAGCAATCATATTGAAATAGGAGCATCATCATCTAATGAAAAGAGAATGGGGTGTGTTGGACCCAAAAAATGGATACTTTCATGGGGAGAATGTTGTTAATCATTCAAAATCCAAAACTCAAATATCTAGTCAGAGTACTATAATAATTATGCTATAAATATTCACACCTAAACACATGCATAACATAAAAACAATCCTTTAGAAAAAATTATAAAATATGAAAGGACTAGAGTATTCTTCAAAATGTGGCATAATAAGTTCCAATTCAGCTTTAAAAAATTAGTCTATGCAAATTATTTAGTTCCTTATATCTCTTTAATTCACATGGAATAATTCAGACCTATCTAAACAACTAAAACTTATTATAGGGTAATTTGGATATTTGGATTGGGTAATGACATGGGCATTGATATAATAACATTTATATGTCTATATACCCAATAGATATACCTATATTCTCACTCAAGGCCTTGATCCCCTATCATCTAGACCATAAAATTTGAGGTGGAGATTGTTTGAATCACCCTTTGGAGGAAGACATTAGATTTTGTATTTTTTTTCCATTTCATTTTATATTATCTTTATCAAAAGTTTTTTTATAGTTATATCCGTTGAGGATTAGGGACCAGTCCATGGAAAAAATCATAGACTCGACAAGTTCAATATTACCAAAATAAATCCAAATTAAATCAATGTTTCGAATTTGATTTAGATATTTCATTAAGTGCAGTTGATGGCATCAAAAATAAAATAAAACTTTAATAAATTCCACAATTTCAATTTTGAATCATTTGCCTCTAAAATTTAGAAAATACACAAAATAAGAATGAAATAGCCTATGTAATTATTCAAATATAACTTTTCATTTTATAGATTTTGAGGCTTGAACCAAATTCTCTTGATTTACATCCATCATGTTAGGTTCTTTAGCCCACAAACATAAGGAAAAATCCACAAGGTTCAACTCATTTACTCAATGATTTCATTTTCAAAATAGTGATCACTATTACAATGTGATGCCAAGGATAAGGACATACCCAATTCTTGGAGAAAAATAAAATTGAAATACATAAAAGCACCAAAGCAAACCTACCTAAGCCAAGCCTATATAAAAACATGAAACTACTATAGAAAATAGGGAAGTTAATTTAATGAAAAAAATAACAAAAAGAAGGACCTATTTAAGAAAGTGTGGAAATTATGTATACTAGTGGACAAGGCCAACAAAATTAGGAGGGCGGGTTTGAAAACATGGCATGGAATGTCTTCTAATTTTTGGAAGTATCAAGGATCTTCTAGTCCATGTAATTAGGAATTAAAGGACAACATTGTAGTCATTGAAAAATTATTTGAGTTCCTTCCCCATGAAGCTGAGGCATTCAATAAGAATTTGTTCAAAATGATCACATCCCTTAGTTAAAAACTCAGAGTAAGGATAAGCATTGGAGACATTTAATTCCAAGTCTTTCAAAACCAATGTAATAAGTTCAATTACTTGGACATCGATAGTTTTGAATTTTTAATAAAAAGTTTCAAGGCATACCCACTCTTTGGAACATAGACCATCTACTAGTGGAACATATTCTTCATCCAACTATTGACTAAGTTGTTTATGCTCATATAAATTTTAAATCTAAATTATATCATAAAGATTGGGGATATCATCTTTGTTTTTAGGCCAAGGTTGGTTTTTTTTCCTAAATTTAGAATCTCTTTACACTCATCATCATCAATAAATTCCTCATCTTCTTCAAGTATACCATGATTGATAAAACTAGCAGTTGTAAGATCATCTTGATTATACAAAAATGGTTATTTTGAAATAATAAGAGGATATCAAATAATAGGATAATGAGGCACAATATAATGAAAAATGAAAACATATTTCAATTGGATTATGTTTGGGCATGACAACTAATTAGTAACTTAAATATATTCTATGAAATCCATTGCCAAGCTACTTGTTGCAGACATCCTTACAAATGTAGTAGTTATGGGGTATAGAGAATGGAAATAAAGATATAAGACAACTAGTTTAAGAGGTCCAATTTTGAAAGGGATTCTATAATTATTCTTTTGAAACCAATAATTTAAGTCCCTAATTAGCTCAAGAGGTTCTTTTCTAATCATAATGAATTCTTTCCATAAAACATGATCATTAATCTCTTGATCAAACTAAAGTAAAAATAGTTTTTCAAAGTAATTCCATGTAATTATAAAACTATTATTTAAAAACAAAAAAAATTTAGATTCAACTTATTATAAATTAAAATGAAAAAACCTACAATCAATATCTTCATATTTGACATCTAGAACATGCATAGAGGATTTGTAAACCACGATATGTTCTTCAACAATCTTTGAGATTTCATTATTAAATTTAGGAAGGAAGATAAAGGGATATCCATTAAATAAGTCATGCTAAATGCATGGGACACTTATTATTGACTCAAAAATCCATTACATGGTAATATCCACAAAATCATTGAATTAGAGATAGGGTAAAAAAGGAAATAAAATCGTGTATAACAGGCTTATATTTACTAGCTCTTTTTCCTCTATGTCTCAACAAGTGAAACACAAAGTGTAAAAACTAGGATTTAGACCTTGTGATCCTTATAGTGGGGTCTAGGTTAATTTGAAACAAACAACAAACAAAATACAAACAAACAAGAAAAAATGCCCTCACTCTATCTCTAACATTTTCCTCCTTAAAATCCTACTTTAAAAGCACTCATGAGATTGAATGTTCAAAGAGAAGAGTGGGGTAAAATACATAGGATAGAATTTTGCATTGTTAAATTTAGTATTGATGCTATTTAAATCTAAGACTAAGTAGTTTAACCAAATATACTCTAATAAAATCAACTAATACCACCATAGGTTCAATCAATATGAGCATTTTATTCCTATTTACTCATGAGTTACTTGTCTAAATCATGTTATCTAATTGATTCAACTAATAAACCAATTAAATATTCTTCATTTCCATTCATTTCAATATAATATAAGGCATGACACCATAAAAACAAAATAAATGGGGAGAAGGTTAGGGAAAAAAAGAGAGGGTTGTCATTGATCTAAATAAGCCTCTTGATGTAAAGGAAATAAGAGCATGCCTGACCATAATTATAACAATATGTGCCTAATCTATATTCTACACAAACATGAGAAACTTAGTGGGAAATACTATAATGAAACTAATATGAAATTTATTTATCCATTAAAACCATTATAAATATAGTCTATATTTATAGTCTATAGATGTTGCACACAATGGTTGAGCAAAGACTAAACTAAAGCATGAAAAATACAATAGACTAAAAATAGCCATTGCACATCCTAATGAAATCCATCATCTAAAAATATTAATTCCCAACTTGAAAATGTTTCACCAAATGTAAACACACAAATATTTGTAGAAGAATGCACACAAATCTTTTGAAACACTTTATAGCTTAAAGGACATAAAATATAGAATGTTTTAAATAAAATAAAAGAGATTATGAGGAATTAGACTAGTGTAATAAAAATATAATTTCCACATTCATATATATAAATAAACATAATATCAATTCAAGTATCAATCAATAGGCTAGACTATAAAACTAGAGACATTAAGTGAGCAAGATATAATCAAATATGTATTCAGAATTCTCAACATGTCTTCTTACAATCAGTATCTAGGAAAGAAATCAAGGAAAAAAAACATAATAAATAGGTAGGTGCACTCCTATCATGATTTATACAACATTTTAGCATAAAATATATGACCCTAAAAATGATGATTCAATCTATTTTTATAGGAAATTTTATGAGTTCATGGTTTTCATTAAACTCAAAACCACTAATGAGGTGGTTACACATATTCAATGATGATTTGGAATTATAGTCACAATTTTTGATCTCCTGATAGATTTGAAGGTGTGCTCATGATTTTATAGTTGAGAACCATTCTTATTTAAGGTTGAACTATGTTGTTTAGCTCTTTTTACTAATTATTTAATTATAATTTATTCACATTATGCTTTAATTAACTTCATTGGCCATGTCTTTTATTTGATTCCAAAACCACATTTCCTTAAATTTATCTCTTTTATTTCAATTTTAGTTGAAATTATAGATCTTATGATCTATTCTACACTTAATTTTATAACTAAAATTTTATAAACCTTTCGATAAGACCTATAGATTAAATTTTTCCCTTTTTATGGTCTTGATAACTAGTTAGGATGTCAATTTTAGTCATGCGCCTTCTAGGGTGACATGGCAGGCCTATTTCTCCTTTAGGCTTTCTATTTAGCTTTATCATGTTCCATTTACTTTATGTTATCTTTGTGGGATATTTTATTTGGTTTATATCTCTTTATTGTGTTTATAACGCTTCAGTTATCTATATCACTTAGCACTCATTTACCACCTCTTCCTTTAGCCTTCAACTTTCTTGAGTTGTATATGTATGGGCCACATGTTAAATATTCAAGCCTCTATGTTCTTTTTAATTTTCATGAGGTTGTTTTCCTGCCTCCACGGTCTTGGGCTCTTAGGATGAATCCATATTATGGCATCTTAGGCTTTTGGGCCATGAGAGTATTTGTTATTTTTGATGGATCTTTTAAGATTTAGGCTCTTAGGATTGTGCCACATGGTACTATCTTGGGCTCTTAGGCTCGAAGCTTTGATCTATCATCTCTAATTAACCATGGGCCTCCATAATCTTAGATGGTTACCACATGGTGACCATCCAAATTTTAGGGCCATAGGGGATTTATTGATACTTTATCACTTCCTTTTTAAGTCAAGTCACTGATATATTAATATGAATCATGATATGAAGGACCTAAGGGTTCAAGTACTTAACCATTTTACTAAATTTATGTTGACTATTGAATGCCTATGATTGAATGTGGGTCATCTAATAAAAGATTAGATGAATTGGGATTTTAGAGATATCTATGAAATGAAAATACAAAGCAAACACACAATATTTAGATGATTTATTTAGAAAAGGTAAGGAAATTAACTAAGTTTTTTAAGATAAATCTCAAATTCAAACCATCTCTAAACATAGACATTTACAAATTGATTGTTAATTAAAATAATCAATTTTAAAAGGATAACACTTGATAATATTTAAAATAGAGGCCTAAATATCATCATATAAAATCATGTAGATGATGAAAATATACTCTATAATAAGTCCTTTTAGATTTATCTCACAAACTTAAATCAAAAGTGGAAACTTGATTAAAGGAGCCCAAGCATTTCATTTAAGCAACCCAAAATTTGAATATTATTCATTTCAAAGACTTGAGTATTTATAAATAAAACCTAAAATATAGATAATGAATATATTTATAATGTAACATTATAAATATGTAGTCATTTGTAATTGATATAAACATTTCAAGGTAGAAGTTGGACTAGGACTTATAAAATCACAAGAAATTCCATGGATTTAGACATGACTAATTTGTGAGCGAAGATATTTACTAGAATTAGTCATTTTAATCAAATAAAAAAATATAGACCAAAATTCTAAGATAACATACATTTGTATAAAAAACTCTAAAAAGCTATATCATTTCCATGTCTTAAGTTAGGCTTACTCAAAAGGGGGTTTTTAAAAGAGTTTAAAAGCATGACTTAAAATGGTTGGATTATTTCAAACTTGATCAAATTTAGAAAATCATTCACAGTGTTTTAGACAACACTTCTCATTTTATAATTCAAATAATTTAGTACATGATTTTTAGGTTATGATAATCCTATTATTTGTTGATGGAATAAAGGCAAAACAAGTGGACTATTTCATAATATTTATAAATTTTGGTGGTTGGGAGCCATCATGGGTAACTAGCTATGTTTGTAAAGAGTGAAGCAATATGAGCTAATATCAGTGAATTGTGATCAAATTATAATCTAAGGACCAATCTAAAATGGATATTTATAGTTTAAATTAAGCTAGAGTGATCTAGATAAAAAAGAGCAAAAGGAAGGGTGGGATAGGAAAGAGTTGTTGTTGAATGTTCATCCCAAACATCATGACAAAGTTAAAATATCATCCAAGCTTGCACTTAACCAATGTGTAACATGAAGTATCACAAGCTTAAATATTATCACACAATAAGAAAACAACTAAGGAATGAGAAAAATTCCAGTAAGAACTAAGTTCACTTTAAATATTTACCCCTATAAGGAAATAAGAATAGCCTGAATGCAAGAAGAGTAAAGAAAATGAAGTAAACCTAAGAATATTATATCAACATAGCATTGGCACATATTAAAAACTTTTTAATTTAGATATTCACACCAAGAATTCATAATAAGCATTCAAATCTAGAAATATGAACAAGTGAAGGAGAAACCATAATAATAAATGAAACAAATAAACATGGACAATATTTGCGAAATTCCTCGCTTGTATTAATTTCTCAAAAGTTTATAAAAGTTTTTGGCTCAAAAAATCCATCCATTTTTACAAATGTAAATACTCATTTTATATAATGCTAAGGTATTATACCAATTAATCATGTTCAATTACAAAAGTACAGGTGTCAAGGACAACTATCCTTTTTCAAATATATAGAATACACTAGACTTTTCCCCATGGACTAACCTATAGGCAATGTGTTTTATAAGTTTCACATGCCTTTAAAAAATAATATTTTATTTTCAAATATTATAATGCTTTTATAGAACATAATATCATAAGTCAACTTGTTTGACTTTAAGGCCTTTCGGCTGATGAATTCCACTATTGTTGTTGTTGTAGTATCTTTATTTCTCTTTAGTGTTGTTCATCAATTAGATTTAAATTAACAACATGTTCTATGAAGAGCTCATCCTCTTGATCATCTAGGTCTCCAATGTCCCTATCATTTTTCCCAAGGCTTCTTTAATGATTCTTGCTTCAACAATCTTTTCTTTTGTTGTTAGGATCATATACATGACTCTATTGTTATCCACTCAATATTTGCCTTGTATTTTACTCCTAACTTCCTACATGACTAAGATGTTTATGTTCTTGAATTATTGATCTATGATGAGGCCCATGGAGTTTTGTATAGTTCATTTGAAGATCATGGTCCCAAAGAAATGTTCTATCTTATTGAGTAGCTCCTTGTCATCCTTAAGGAGTCTTTTTGAATTTTTTTACCATGTGTTCAAATTCTTGATCTTATTCACAAGTAGTCCCATGATTATGTTCAAATGAGCTAGGATAATGGTTTTGAAATTAGGAATTTGATACTCCACCAAGATGTTGATCAATTCCTTCATTTTGTCTCTTGAATTTAGCCATTGGGTGATTAAACTCTTTACTGCTACATCCTATTAGCTCAATATATTTTGTCTAGACCTTATTAAATTTAGAGAATCAAACATGTCATAGAAGTATGATTCAAAAATTTTAATCATAGGATCAATAACTAATAATATAGCTTACTTCTCTAAATATTCCTTGTGTTGTTACATGTCTTTGAGGGTAACCTATAATTGGGTTGACTGTGATTGGGATAATTCAAGCACATTTTCCTAAAAAATAAGGATTTCTCATGGATTTCATCTTCCTACTAAAGTCAAACCTATGAATGGATTTGTTCTTTAGAAGGTGAAATCCTCCCCATCAACCATGGATTTATTTTCAATCACCCTCTATAAATTTGTAGTTGTTGAGTCAAATTTGACACCAACCAAATATTTTGTTACTTGAGGAGTAGGGGTCTCAACTTGTGTTCCACTTGAAGCTCATGGGGGCTATTATTTTCTCTTCTTATTTCAAGACAACTATCGATGCCATTAATTCTTCATGCACTAGAATGTTGATTATTTTTAGCATTGCCCAAGGATGGTGTATAGTAGGGATATTCTGTAGCTTGCCATATATAAACCATTCAATTAAGGTTAGGCCTTAGATTGGGTTTTCTTCACTGAAAAGTTTGACCTCACTCAAAAGCTATGTGAATGTCATCTTGGGATTCTTTCTTCCTACTTGGAATAATACCAGCTCAACTTTTTTCTTTGGGGTATCCACTATAAATAAGTCCAAGGCTAATTCTTTCCCCTTTTCTTTCTTTGTCTCTTTATTTTTACACTCTTTTTTATCATATTCATAGGAACTATCTAGTATCTTCTGAGCATCTTTCATTGTCTCCTCAAGGTCCAATGTTATTATGTCAATTCCTTCAACCTATGATTCTATTTCTACTACCTAGGCTGAGGAAGATGTAACTCCTCAGGTTTACTCTCCATTATTTGTCTCTATGTTGGAGGAGGTTTAGAACATGGACCTACTAGAAAATGTTAATGTCTTACACCTAGCTACCATATATCATCACTTGGATTTTGCTCTCTCTATAATCTAGCCTTTGGCTTAATGTTATGTCCAATACCTCAGTGAATGAAGAAGATTTGGTGTACATTCAGTCATAAAGTCCAAGCTAGTGATCATAGATCATATTGTTCCCCTTTTCCTTAAAGTGCCCCACAACTCTTCCTTAGGGATCCCATTGCCTTTATGCATCATGTTGTAATCTAAAAATGCCCTATGTTTAGAGGCAACATCAATATTGTCCCATTATTGAAACATAGTCCTACCAATGGTTATGGGGAGGGTATGGAGCATTCCTTTCCTCTTGGTCTTGTAAGGACCATCTATACCGTTGGATATTTAGTATGATACCTCTTGTTCAAATAGTTTATTGGGCACATAAACCGGTAGTCTAATTAGGGTGCATTATGTTCCTTTAATCCTAATTATGGTGTAGTTAGGATATATCCATATATATCCTATGGCTTTAATATATTTATTGATCATAGGCTGACCCTCATCATTAAGTTCCCTATAATGGCCTCAACTAAGGCTAGGTAAACACAATCATAGATGAATTGGATATGGTCCTTGTATTTGAAAATATGCAAGTTTGAATAATATTAGGAGACTATGTATATCCCATTAGGAGATCATTCTCTAAGGTTGGGTATCTCGATAGTGGTAAACACATCATCCAACAAGTATGATATCATGTAAAATTGGCCCATAGTCCTTTTCATGACTATGGAAATCTATCTACATAAACAAGTGTTGATAAATTCACCAAGGGGAGGGGTGAGCTCCCTTTCAACAATAAAATAGGCCAAGGTAACCCATATATTATCCACATAGGTGGTGGTCCCATAGAACCTATTCATCAAGATCATAATCATCCTGATCCTAGGTCTAAATTAGATAATTGGGATGTTTCCATTAAATTTCAAAAATAATTAATTCCTATAATATAGCCATAGGGTGAGGATGGTCTTTAGGTCATTTTAATTATCCTAATTATTTATGATGGTCATGCATATTTGGGGATCAGGTAGTTTATAATAGTTCTCAAAAAATATGGTTGAGACATAAGTTATATTTTTGTGAGTGTGATCATTGATTACCATGCCTTTATTAATTTTTAAATCTTTAAAAATAGGGGAAAGAGAATCAATAAAATGTAGTACCTTAGGCTTGGTAATTATAAAGTGTAGGCTTGTCATATGAATAATCGTTATGTCATAATATCCCCTTCTCACAAACAAGTTCTTTTCCTCTTCCCTTGTGATGGTCAATTGCTCTTCAATGGTCTAGAATATATTAGAATAGTTGTTGTATCCCATTTTTAGGGTCATGTAATCATATTTTGTATCTTTAAAGTCTCTTCCATTATCATCTCAAGATAGATATAGCTCCAAATTTTCTTTGAAAGTTCCTTTTCAAGCTACCATCGTCTAAATTATGTTGAATTACTCACTAGTGGACTGTTCCTCAACATAATATTAAATTACTCTATCTTAGATGATAATTCACTCTCTTAGGTTTGATTGCACATAATATAGTGTCAATTTAAGGATTTTACATGAGCTCGGGCTTTGTATAAGTCTTATCAAAATTTTAATGGCAATAGCTTATTCAAACTTAAGTGAGTTTGTGCCTTAGATTTGATTTTAATCCTTACATTTATAACTTTGCCCTTTTAAACCCACAAGATATTTATATTTGTCATTTTTTGCTTATGTGACATCTTCATGGCATTTTGTATCACTTTCCTCATTAATTTTCAAAAATTGACCATTGCCTTTCAAAATCCTACTTTAATTTCATACCATTCAATTATCTTGCATGGAATAAAGTGGTTCATTGATCTTGATCTAAAAGATTAAATTTCACTGGTCCTAGGCCTAATGAAATGTAAATGTTGAATGTCTATCTTAAAATTTACATATGCATCGGTATCATATGATGTCTGGATGAATGTTTTTGACCTCCACATGATCATGAATTTTTAGTTGCCTCCTTAGGAATATTTTTTGAGCTTAGTTTTTGTATGCAATCAAAATTTCATGATTTACTTCATATATCAGATAAGATAGAGCACACCTACACTTATAATTGAGTATACACTTTTTATGTGGGAGCATGACCAATATGGGGATCTACTAAACCTAATTAGGGGATCCCTTGTATCCTTTATCACAACATATCATGCTAGGAAGGGTTCAAAAACCTACATTCTAACACAATCACACAACCCTAAAAGAGGCCTATGATTTGATATTTCACTTATGCTAATAAATAAGAAAGTAAACTATTCTAATAATAATAAAAGTAAAGTAATCTAGTGCGCACCAAAGCTTGTGGCATAAAGTAGGGGTTAGAACAAAATAAATAAACAAAAAATAAAATAAACATGCATATGATACATATACTAACATCAATGTATATAGAATGCTAATGCATGGAAGAGAAGAATACATATCACATTATCTATCTACTCTTACAAAGGAGAAATAAAGTTAGGAATACTTACCTTTGAAGCTGAACCTATCAAGCCTAAATCTATCCCTTAGCCAAGGTGTTCTGAAAGAGGATTTTGTGGTTGTAAGGATAACCAAGATAAATCCATTCTAGGCTACATGACCTACCTAAGAATCCAAAAGACTTATCCACAAGACAAGATCAGATCTCCAAAGAAAGTATTCAACCCTAAAGCTTTATTCATCAAGTAGATTGGTCAATAATTAGTGTTTGTTTTCACTTATTTGCTTGATTATTTTCTCTTTCAATTCATATGAAATGGTGGTAAATGACCTTGTATCTATAGTACTATATTACCTAAAAACTTTTGGACATGTTGATTGTACTAGGTTAAATGGTTCAACCTAGTACATTTTTGGGATAACTCACTAGGACTATGCTAGGTCAACGAGGATGCTAACAAATCAAAAGAGCTAAAATGTCCCCAAAGAACATTAGGTCAACCAGGTCAACTTAGTTTATTAAACTGGTCAAAAGGGTAATAAGGTAAGAAATGAAAAAAAAAGCATGAAAATTAATGGAATGAATAGCAAAGATAAGGATAGGTTTAGGGTTCAAGATTTTAGGAGACAAGAGTGTGGATGGAAAGTGGGAAAAGGAACAACAATCTTATGAAACATTGATGGTCTGCCTACCATTTCTTGGTGTGCCCCTTAAGGTATGCACTCAAAGAGATTAAGACTTGATAGGTTCCTAAAAGATATGAAGTGTTAGTAATCAATAAAAGTTTGAAAATATTATGTGTATACATATGCCCCAACTGAAGTTCATCATGTGTCAAATAAGTGTAACATGGGATGGTGCTTTAGAGATAGAACATGATAACACACAATGTTGATGCTAAATAAAGTGCAGTAAAAAAAAAAAGATAAATAAAAGGATAGAATTAAAAAAACACATACGTTTAACTTACCTTACTGTCATAGATAAAAAAGAAGACTTCAAGAAAGTGAAAGCATTCAATGTAAATCACACTAGGTGAACCTATAAAAGTTATTGCAAAAAATAGATAAAAATAAAAAAATGGAAGATAGGCATATGATAGTGGAATAAAATATTTACGTCATCATGATTCTAAAAAAATTATAGTTTGTAAAGTGGATGAGCAGAAACAAAGATTTGAACAAAATAAGGAATATGAAGGAAAATAATTGAGAAATTTTGAATTTTGAAAAGTGATTTTAAATAAGAAGAGGAGAAATCATATCATTTTTTTGAATTGTGAATGAGAGGAAAAAGATATCTGAGACCAAATAAGGCTAGGATGGTGAGGGAATGATATGCTAAATGAGGACACCTAGAGGTGACAATAGGTGTACTACAGCTATGCAACAATGGATCTCAAACTAGTTTTATAATTCTATATTAAATTAAGTTAATTTGTGATAAAATTTGATTTTAAGAATTTATACATGTCAAAAAGGAATGAAATTAGATTCTAAGTGTAAAAGTAGGAAGATGGTAAATGGGTTGGAAGGAAATAGGGAAAAAATAAGGAAAAAGCATATTTTTAGAAAAATATTCTAGGTCAGCACACTGAACCTACTAGGTTGACTAGGTCAACCTAGTAGGTTGAATCAAGGTGAAAATCCATGTGGTTGACCTAGTAGGTATAGGCCAACCTAGTGTATTTCGCAAGTTAAGACCTAGTGAAAAAGTGTCTAGTTGGTCTATAAGGGCTAGAATGGAAACTTAACACTAGGGAGAAGAAGATAAGAGGGAAAATAAGAAATTTAGGATAAAATAAGATAAAAATAGGGAAATTTTGGGTCAAACTAGGTTGACTAAGGAACAAGAATAAGCATAGAAAAGCATGCCAAAAATTGAAAGAGGGCTAGAATGGCCTAAAATAACCAAAGAAAGACTAGAGGGACCAAAACAAGATAAAATGGATAAAAATGAATAATTTATGCTTGTTTTTTATTAAAAATATAATGTATAAGTAATGTATTGTGATTATACATGACATGGAGGAACTAATACATCTTTTATTATTTCTTTTTTATAGAGATGGTCATGGTTCTAGATGTTGTTAGATGTGTTTTCATTTTTACATTTTTTAGATAAATGAATAGATGGAGATAGAGCTAGACTAGTAGCCGTGGGTCTTAGAGGTATATTAGATATATATAAGATCCCCCTCAACATAGATGTCTTGGTCATGTTCTTTAGTTAATGGGAATTATTAACCAACACCTTTAGATGCGAGATGGATGGGGATGTGATAGAGGTTGCTATCACATTATATCATGTCCATTCCATCCTTAGACTACCCATAGTAGGAAAACCAATGATCGTAGGGATACCAGACAACATAGAGGAGAGGGGAGCCTTAGCCATGTGGGATACAAGATTAGATATGATATTTATAGGGTGGAGAGTGATTATGGATGATGTGTATATATAATATATAATGGATATCTAGAAGGCAGTGATAGGCATTTTGACATAGCAAGTACTCTGTCACAAATTAGATGGTAAGGTACCACTATACATGATAGCCTTGAGCAAGATGATGCTAGAGGAGGGAGTGTTATATGATCTAGGATTTATCATTTGGGTCTAGCTTATTCATTTTATTTTTGAGATGTAGGTTAGAGGACATAAGACCATGAGATTGATCATATTATTCATAACATGGATATATGAGAGATTTCCTATGTATCGACCAACTAGGGTGCCCCATGCCATCAATGATAGGTTACCTCAAATGAGGAGATGGATGGAGGACTAGGTATCATGGGTCATACCCCACATGTTAACACTATAGATGATGAGACATAGTGACATAATATGGTGACCATATGAGTAGGTAGTGACTACATAGGAGAGTTGGCACATAGACTACCACTAGAGAGGAGAGAGGTGATAAGACACTACACATGGTAGAGAGAGCCACATCTAGTGGCATAAGTCCTAGGGTAAATGGGTTTATCACATCTAATGACATTGATACTCGTGCCCAAGTAGTGGACTCAGCATGTGAGAAAACCATGAGGGAAGAGGGGACTCAGACCAGTGATACTAAGACTAAAATTAAGGCCACACCAAGAGTGACCATAAATTACTCAAGCATGACAAGGGTAAAATTAAGAGGAGGTGGAGACAAAGGCAAAGATACTAGATGTACCACCACTAGCTTTAAAAAGGGAAGAGTTGTAACCATTGAGGACACAACATTGATGGAGGTAGGAGGAGAGATTAGAGACCATCAACATCCATAAAAGGTTAGTAGAGGATCTAGATGAGAGATAAATGAGAGAGAAACCACTCATGTGTAGATTGAAATGGATGGGAGCCATGACAACTAGGTTTGAGCTAAGGAGGTGAGCTACCAAGGAGTTACTAAGAGGCCACATAGATGGGGAGACTATGTTAGGTGGTCACATAGATGGTGACACCATAGGATCTGAGACACAACTAGGTATGAATATGGTTGAATTATTTCTTTAGCTGTTATTTTGTAGATAGATAGATATTATGAGATGTGACAGTGATCTAATATCCATCTAGTACGATTTAGTAGGCATACTTGAGGATGAGGAGGATAATTGGGGGTCCTTGGTTAGGGAAACACTCCATGATGTCCTAAATGAGAATCTACAACCATAAAACCCCATGACGCTAGAGGATCTAAGTTTACCATCTACCCCAACATAGGTAATCTAGTTTAGACTAACGAGAGAGGCCATGAGGTAAATAAAGATGTAAAGATAGAGGGCATAACCACCAATATATATGGGCATAAGGGAGAGGTGGGATTGATAGGCCTTAGATCTTGAGAAAGTTTCAAATTTAGAGATAGTGACATAAATGATGTAGGTATATACAATGATGCAAACAAAATTAATGTAGGCACATGCAATGATCGAGACCAAGTTTTTATAGGCATAGTTATAGAAAACACTCTTATAAGGATATGTAAAGGGATTGATATTTTGAACTATGTCATTATAGCATTCCATTAGGTGTATTCAAACTGAGACCTCAATAGGTAGTGTGGCTAGGACATGAGATAGACATGATGGAGTTCATCCCTAGTGCTAAGGCATTGTATATGTTGTATCAAACTCTTGATATATATATATATATATATATATATATATATATATATATGATGTATCATTTTGGCTTATTGGTATTGGTTATGTATGTTGTCTTTATGATGGTTGTGATTGTTCATTATGGTTGAAGTTGTAGATTCTTTGGATATATTTCTTTCTAGCACATGTATGTAGCTTTGTTGTATATGCTTATAGGAAATATATGTGATGTGGTTTATTTTCTAGCATTATGGATTACACATGCATTGTTATAAATAAAAAGGTGAAAAGACTTGGAAGAATATAATCAATCAAAAATGCATTACACACTATTTCAAGTTGGGAAATGTGGAATAATAAAAAATGACTAAGTATAAAAAAATCCAAGAAAATGGAAAATAATATGGTAAAATGGGGTTTAGTTTTAAAGTAATGTAAAATATTTTTGTACCAAATTAAAACAAGTAAAATCATACTAAATATCAAGTTAGGAAGTATGACAAACAAGGTAATAAAATGGAAGGTAAGTAAAAGGTCACAAACGGTAATAAAAAATCAAAATTAAGTCAATCAATTATACTATTTCATGATGAGAAGTACAAAAGAAAAACAAATTATCCAAAAACTTGGTTTTAAATTTATCATAGCAATTCAAGCTGGGAAGTATGATAAATTCAAGAACTGGTTGTAATCTTACATGCACTCAAATAATAAGAAAATAAAAGGTTAAAGAAAAATGAAGTAAGCATAAAACATACTAAATATCAAGATGGGAAGTATGTCATGATGTGTAACCTCATAATAAATCAAATATTATCTCTTAATTGACACATGTAATTTGGATGGTAACTTATTTATTGGAAAAAAATTATTTTTTGAGGAGGGTCAGGTCCTATTCATGGTCTTACACTCTAACTCACAAAATAAAACCCAAGGGGTACCAAATCAAAATTGGTAAGCAAAAGGATAACTAATGGTGAATAAAGGATGTGGGTAATAGGATGGAAAAGGTGGTAATTTATGAGGGATGTTAGGTCCTATCCATAGTCTTAAAAAATAACTCACAAATGAAATCGCATGGGTAGTGATTAAAAATCAAAACTTTATTCCCAAAGAAGAAATATGAGGAAAAGGGAATGAAAAAAGAACTGTAAAAATCAAATACTTAGGCATCTTATGAGAAGACCTTAGTAGGCAAGAGGAATACTAAGGATATGAAAAGACACTAAGTGACTAGTGGTCTTTTATGTATAAAGGAAACCCATTCCCTATAGAAATAAAGCTTTGTAGTTAGATAAGCGTGATACTAAGATCAAATAATTAAGGTCAATTGGTATAAGAAAAACTAAAATGAACCTACCTCCCCATGACATGCTCACCACTCCTCAGGACCCCTTATAGATTCATTAGTCTACTACAAAGATTGGGTACTTGTATGAGAAAGTAGGTAGTACTAAAGTATTTTATTATCCTCTTCTAAGATACTAACTGATCGTACCTCAAAGTACCTCATCTCTATCATGATGTCAAATATGTAGTTTGAAATTTGACTAGAAGAAGGAGATGTGCTTTAAATCACATCTTTTAGTGTGATTATACTTTTAAGATATTACATATATATATATATATATATATATATAAAACCTTTTGATATCATTACCTTTTGTTTAAATGATTTGGATTTTAACTTTATTTTGAAGATTTTTTAAGATTCCTCCTCCTTATAAACTTAGAACGACCAATCATGAGAGAGATAGTGATACACATGAATGAGTTTTAGGCTAAGGCTAAAGGAAATGAAGTGTCTAAAGATAGAAGACTGACTAGGACACTTAATCTTGATAATAAACAAGTATGTGATCTTAAGTCTCAACCATGTATATGGTTAGTTTATGGAAAAAGGAAGAAGAACAAAGAAGATCCAAAGGTTGACTAGTAAATGGAAATAGTAATGAGAAATGTTGTTTGCTAATTGATCACATGGTAAAAAGAGATAATAACCAAGTTGAATAGGGTAGATATAACCAAGTCACCATGACAACTATCTATGAAAAATAAAGATAAGAAAGCAAACAATCATGAAGATATAGGGAAAGAGTTTTGAGAAATTTTCTAAAAGAAAATAGAGAAATTATAAGTGAAAAATAGTAAAGATAATAGAAAGACAAGTATATGTAAAACATAAAAAAAACATAGCTAACTATAGTACAAAAAGAATAAGAAACATGATATAAGATAGGAAATAATTTGACACAGTGTCAAATGATATAATCAAAAATAGAAATAAGATTAGAGCATAAGTCCAATCCAAAAAATAAACTGAGGAAGCACCATACATGTGCTCATAAATACTATTAAATCTATCCACACACATTATCCGAGACATAAAATAAATCTTTATGAAGCTAAATATGAACTTCTATTGTCTCATTTATATGCATTGAATACTAGGCAAAAACTTCTTTTATGATATCCTCAACTAAAAATGTAGGAAAACTCATTAGATCATGCTGAGAATAGAAATTGGATAGAGGATGGTCAAGAGAATCCATGGTAATAAGATCTATGGGAGATACAAGAATCACCAAAGGAGAAGGATCCATGGGCAAAGGAGGATCCATGACTAGAGAAAGAACCATAGGTGGAGGTATAGAAGTTGGTGAATGGACCATAAGAGGTGTAGCTATGCAAGAAGGGGGAGCCTTCTTGTGAGAAAAACCTATGGTAGGAATGTTAAAAGGTCTAATAATAACTATAATATGGTCCTTAAGATGCTTCTAAAGGATATGAGAATGATCAATGTGATGTGTTTTGCATTGGTACGTATATCGACTCATATGATGGACATCTCTTCAAATTATTTTAAGATACTATCCTTAGAAATAGATAAGGCTGCCTCCCATTATACTAAAGGACAATGAGGGACATTCATCTCAAATAATAGTTGCATAAGATGGTTCTAATTATGGGAAGAGGTCCTCATAAGCTCAATTAATAGAATTTGAGATTGGAGATTAGTGAGATTTTCAATAGGATCTAACTCATCATAACCCTGTCCAAGAGAATTGAAATTTGGTAGTGGTAAAGGTGTTTAATTTGACCTAATCCTTATAAAAGTTAAGGATATATTTATAAGGATTAGGTCAAATTAAAGTTAAGGATATATTTAGAAATGGGAGTCCAAGAGAATTGAAATTTGTGATGATAAGAATGAGAAGTTTTACATGAAGGTTGTAAATCATTTGGTGATGAAGAATTAGTTGATTTAGACTAATCTTGAGAAGTATAAAAAGTGTTAGTAGAAGGTTGATTTTCATTGGAAGATTGATTATCATTGGGATTAGAAGATGATGGAAGAATGGTAGAAATAAAATTGAATGTGATACCTAAGGGAAAATCATAAATTGGACCATCATCAAAGGTTATAAGATCTTCTTACCCCAACTCATTCAAATGAGTTGGAGAAGAATTTTGTATAGCATAGTATGTTTGAGGAGGTAAGGTGTAGATAGGTTACAAATCAATGAAATCCACCACTCTTCACATATTAGTCATGCTAACCACATTCTCTTTGGAATTTGGTTCAAAAAGACCTTATACATTATTGGTGGAAGGGGTGGGCTTGTGTTGGTTTTCTTAAATAGGTTAATGTTAGGGTAAAGGATCCTTATAGATAACTAAATGAGCATTTACTTGATTTAAGGATTGAGCTTTGTCATGAGATTTGTAATCCTTGAAATAAATTTCATAATCTTATTGATGCTTGTGAGTGATAGAATCATGGTAAAAATTAGGTCCAAGAATAAAATCCATATCTAAATTATGAAGTTGTCTATAGGTCTCATGAGAATGACCCCAACTAGCATGAAACCAACAAAGCTTGCTAGGATCATACCCAGTTTCATAGGATGAGTAGATTTAATTTCGCAAGGAAGAGACCTAGGTATGTGCTTAATAAATTTAGCTAAAGAAATTTTTTTATGAATGTTATTATTATTAGGTGAAAATAAATGAGGATTACTATATTTTTGAGAAGGAGTTGGTTCTGAAGAAGGGGTATGAATGATAGCTTGAACATTATGAATGGTATCATTTGAATCAGTAACACCATCATTAGTAATATTGTAGTTTTTGTTTTTAATTAATAGATGAGGACCCATGGAAGGTTAGAGTGGCTCAAATTGATGCATAAGGAAATCTTGTCATTTGGCTTGGTTAACGGCCTCCTCTAAGGTACATGGAGAGAGGGTATGGACTTGATATTATATTTATGATAAAGAGAATTGGTTAAGAGATGAA